>JAJIBD010007678.1:0-41712 GCA_021461705.1 Cryptotis parvus | reverse complement strand
ATTTTTTTTTTAATTTTTTAATTTTTACAATTACAAAGATATACAATTAAAAAGTTCATATTTGGGTTTTGGTCATACAGTGTAGCAGCACCCATCCCGCCACCAGTGCCCATCTCCCACCACCAACGTCCCCGGTTCCCTCCCCTCCCCCAGCCCTCCTCCATGGCAGGTTCTTTATTTCTTTCCATTTCTCTATCTTTCTCTTTTCCTTCCTCTCTCAGACTATGGATTACAGAACATACATTAAAGGGTTGTCATGTGTATCCTTTTGCCTCTATTTAATGCTCAGTTCTAGGTTGGCATTAGTACCCTCACAATTGTTAGCACACTGTTCCATTTTCTGTCTTACCTAGCCTCTGACTCCCACACGTTTGTGATAATTTCCACCTTTGACAGGACCTCCTGATAAATGTTTCACTTGACCTTGGATATTGGTATCATAATATGTACCTATATATTTATGTTATGCAGATAAATGCAGTCATTCTGTAACTGTCTCTCTCCTTCTGGCTAATTTCGCTCAGCATAATCTTCTCCATGTCCATCCATTTGTAGGCAAATTTTATAACTTCATTTTTCCTAACAGCTGCATAGTATTCCATTGTGTAGATGTACCAAAGCTTTTTTATCCAGTCATCTATTTTCGGGCACTCGGGTTGCTTCCAGATTCTGGCTATTGTGAATAATGCTGCTATGAACATAAAAGTAGGGATGGTGTTTCCGCTGCGTATTTTTTGGTTTCCCAGAGTAGATTCCCAGGAGTGGTATGGCTGGGTCAAATGGGAGTTCAATTTCTAGTCTTTGGAGGAATGTCCATATTGTTTTCCAGAAAGGCTGTACCAGCCGGGCATTCCCACCAACAATGGATGAGTGTCCCCTTTTCCCCCACACCCACGCCAGCATTTGTTGTTCTTGTTCTTTTGAATATGTGCCAGTCTCTGTGGTGTAAAATGGTATCTCATTGTTGTTTTGATTTGCATCTCTCTGATGATTAGTGATGATGAGCATTTTTTCATATGTTTTTTGGCCATTCGAATTTCTTCCTTGCTGAAGTTTCTGTTCATTTCTTCTCCCCCATTTTTTGATGGGGTTGTTTGTTTTCTTCTTGTAAAGTTCTACCAGTGCCTGATATATCCTGGATATTAACCCCTTATCAGATGAGTATTGGGTGAATATTCTTTTCCCATTCTGTGGACTGCTTTTGTATCTTAGTCACTGTTTCTTTTGAGGTGCAAGAAGCTTTTTAGTTTCATGTAGTCCCATATATTTATCTTTTCTTCTAGTTGCTTTGTTAGAGATGTTTCATCTTTGAAGATGCCTTTAGCTTCAATATCATGGAGGGTTTTTCCTATATTTTCTTCAATGTACTTTATGGATTCAAGTCTGATATTGAGATCTTTAATCCACTTTGATCTGATTTTTGTGCATGGTGTTAGACACAGGTCCAAATTCATTTTTTTACATGTCGCTGCCCAGTTTTCCCAACACCACTTATTGAAGAGGCTTTCCTTACTCCATTTTAGACTCGTTGCACCTTTATCAAAGATTAAATGATCATGTGTTTGAGGTTGGGTGTCAGGATACTCAATTCTATTCCATAGGTCCACGGGTCTGTTTTTATTCCAATACCATGCTGTTTTAATTACTACTGCCTTATAGTACAGTTTGAAGTTGGGTAAGGTGATGCCTCCCATCTTCTTTTTCCCGAGGATTGCTTTAGCTATCCTTGGGGGTTTATCGTTCCATACAAATTTCAGGATTGTTTGGTCAATTTCTTTGAAGAATGTCATGGGTATCCTCATAGGGACTGCATTGAATCTGTATAGAGCTCTAGGGAGTATTACCATTTTGACAATGTTGATTCTCCCCATCCATGAGCAGGGAATGTGTTTCCATTTCCTTGTGTCCTCTTTTATCTCTTGGAGCAGTGTCTTGTAGTTTTCTTTGTACAGGTCCTTTACACACTTGGGTAAGTTGATTCCTAGGTATTTGATTTTCTGTGGCACAATTGTGAATGGAATTGTTTCCTTAATATCCCTTTCTTCTCTTTCGTTATTTGTATATAGGAAAGCCACCGACTTTTGGGTGTTGATTTTGTATCCTGCCACTCTACTATATCGTCTATTGTTTCTAGGAGTTTTTTGGTAGAGAGTTTAGGGTTCTCTAGGTATAATATCATGTCATCTGCAAATAATGATAGCTTGACTTCTTCCTTGCCTATCTGGATGCCCTTGATGTCCTTTTCTTCTCTGATTGCTATGGCAAGTACTTCCAGTACTATATTGAATAAAAGAGGTGAGAGTGGGCAACCTTGTCTTGTCCCCTGATCTCAGGGGGAAGGCTTTCAACTTTTCCCCCAATGAGAATGATGCTCGCTGTGGGCTTTTGGTAGATGGCTGTAACTATCTTGAGGAAAGTCCCTTCAATTCCCATTTTCTGGGGGGTTTTAATCATGAACGGGTGCTGGATCTTGTCAAATGCTTTCTCTGCGTCTATTGATAGGATCATATGGTTTTTAATTTTTCTCTTATTGATATGATGTATTATGTTGATTGACTTGCGAATGTTGAACCATCCTTGCATACCCGGGATGAATCCTACTTGGTCATGATGTATAATCTTCTTGATGAGTCTTTGGATTCTGTTTGCTAGTATTTTGTTGAAGATCTTAGCATCCGTGTTCATCAGGGATATTGGTCTGTAGTTTTCTTTCTTTGTGTTGTCTCTCCCTGCTTTGGGTATCAGGGTGATATGTGCCTCGTAGAAGCTGTTTGGGAGTGTTTCTGTTTCTTCTATTTCCTGGAAGAGCTTGAACAGGACTGGCAGTAGGTCCTCCTTAAAGGTTTGGTAGAGTTCACTAGGGAATCCGTCTGGACCTGGGCTTTTGTGTTTGGGGAAGTCTTTTAATTACTGTTTCTATTTCCTCAATGGTGATAGGCTTATTCAGGTATTGGAGGTCTTCTTGTTTCAGCCGTGGGAGGTTATAGGACTTCAGGAATTGATCCATTTCTTCTAGATTCTCATGTTTCACGGCATACAGGCTCTCAAAGTAATCTCTGATGATCTTTTGGATTTCTGTGGTTTCTGTTGTGATGTCACCCTTTTTATTTCTGATTCTGTTTATTTGGGTTCTCTCTTTTCCTGTCCTTACAAGTCTTGCCAATGGTTTGTCAATCTTGTTTATTTTTTCAAAACCAGCTCTTGGTTTCATTAATCTTTTGGATTGTTTTTTTGGTTTCCAACTCATTGATTTCCTCTCTAAGTTTTATTATTTCCTTTTTTTCTGCCTGGGTTGGGCTCCTTTTGTTGGTCTTTCTCTAATGTCTTCAGCTGTGTAGTCAGGTTATTTATGTGGGCCCTTTCTTGTTTCCTGATGAATGCTTGCAGAGCTATAAATTTCCCTCTTAACACGGCTTTTGCCGTGTCCCACAAGTTCTTATAGTTGGTGTCTTCATTTTCCATTTGTTTCCAGAAATCTTTGGATTTCCTGTTTGATTTCTTCTATGACCCATTTGTTGTTCAGGAGTGAGCTGTTCAGTTTCGGCTGAAAATCTCCGCCTCTCGCCAGGTGTGTGCGGTGATCCCTGCGTCTCCTCGCTGACCCAAACTGCCCCAGGGAAGAGCGGAAACTCCATCAACGGGAACCAAGGCTAACTGCCTTGGTTTCACTGGGGAACCTTGGGCGCTGCGCTCCTGGGACCGGGCTGAAAATTCTCCCCCCCCCCCCCGCCAGGTGTGTGTGCGTGATCCCTGCGTCTCCGCGGACCCAAACTGCCCCAGGGAAGAGCGGAAACTCCATCAACGGGAACCAAGGCTAACTGCCTTGGTTTCACTCCGGAACCTTGGGCGCTGCGCTCCTGGGACCGGCTGAAAATCCTCCGCCCCCCCGCCAGGTGTGTGTGCGTGATCCCCTGCGCCTCCGCGGACCCAAACTGCCCCAGGGAAGAGCGGGAAACTCCATCAACGGGAACCAAGGCTAACTGCCTTGGTTTCACTCGCGGAACCTTTGGGCCCTGCGCCTCCGTAATCATCCCAAAACTCAAAACGCGCTAGCGGTCCGCGCGACCTTTTACTACCTATCTTGCATGAGGTACCACTGAACCCTGGTTCCTAAGCATCCTTGCTACCCACCCAAACTCCGCAAACAGACCAGACACCTACTAACTGTACTATCCTGTCATCCAAGACCCCACATTTGCAACCTACAATAGTCAAAATGGTAAAGCAACGCAAAGTTCCATCCAGCTCTGTGAGTGAAGTCACTAGTCCAGATGAGCCAAGCAATACCAATGAGTTATATAACCTCTCTGATAAGGAATTTCGGAAAGAAATGTTAAGGAGTCATAAGGAATTCAAAGAAGCAATGGAATGCAAACTCAATAAAATACAAGAGGACATGATAGAAGAAGTGAGGAAAATGCAAATGGAAATGACATATATTAAAAATGAGGTAAATGAAATGAAAAAACACAGTGGAAAGCCAGCATAGCAGAATAATAGCTACTGAAGAAAGAATTAGTGATCTCGAAGACGCTGCTCCAAAGATTCTCTACACAACACCAGAAGATAGAAAAAGACTCACAATTACCGAACAGACAACAAGAGATAATCGGGATGAAGCCAGAAGAAACAACATACGGATCATTGGGGTCCCAGAAGGGCAAGAAGAAAACCCTGATGAAGAAGAAACTGTCAAAGCCATCATTGCTGAGAAGTTCCCGAACTAAAAAAACACTTGCCTCAAGATCCAGGAGGCCCGTGAGGGATACCCGCTAAAAGAAACCCCAACAAGAATACTCCAAGACACATCTTAATTAAAATGACAAAAACTATAGATAGAGATAGAATACTGAAAGCAGCAAGATCAAAGAAGGAAATCACATACAAAGGAACATCTCTAAGATTTACAGCAGACTTCTCTGATGAAACACTCCGAGCAAGAAAACAATGGTGGGATATTGTGAAAAGGCTGAATGAACTGCAGGCCTCACCAAGAATTCTTTACCCGGCCAGACTCACATTCAGATATGAAGGAAAGATACACAACTTCATGGATAAGCAACAACTCAGGAACTTCATGGACTCAAAACCAACCTTAAAAGAAGGACTGAAGGGTCTACTGTAATACGACCAAACCCATAAGCACAACAAGCTCAAACAGAAAGATGGCACAAAAATCCGATGACAATAATCTCTCTCAATGTCAATGGTCTAAATGCACCAATTAAGAGACACAGAGTAACAAAATGGATTAAAAAATTGAACCCAACATTCTGCTGTCTACAAGAAACACATCTGAATAATCAGAACAAACACAGACTCAAAGTCAAAGGTTGGAAGACCATTCTCCATGCAAACAATTCCTCCAAAAGGCTGGTGTGGCCATATTAGTATCAGATAATATAGACTTCAGGCTGAAAAAGGTTAGAAGGGACAATGAAGGCCATTTCTTATTACTTAAGGGGTATGTACACCAGGAAGAAATTACGCTACTAAACATATATGCACCCAACGAGGGGCCAGCAAAATACATAAAACAACTGCTAAGAGACCTCAAAGAAGACATCAACTGTAGCACAATAATAGTTGGAGACTTCAACACTGCTCTATCAACGATGGATAGATCAACAAGACTGAAAATCACCAAGGAAATATTGGCCCTGAAGGAAGAAATGGAAGAAAGAGAGCTAGTAGATATATACAGGGCTTTTCATGCCAAAAAAGCTGAATACACATTTTTCTCTAGTGCACATGGAACATTCTCCAAGATAGACCACATGCTAAGCCACAAAGCATACCTCAATAAAATATAAAAAGATAGAAATTGTGTCAGCTATCTTTTCAGACCATTATTTTTCATAAATATGTCTTGAGATGTTTTCAGGAACTGACATGCTTTCAATTTATTGACACCTTTTCACTGATTTATTTAGATATACACTACTTAATTACAAATATGCACTTGATAAAGTATGGCTCTGATCTCATTATGTAAATAACTTCCCCAATGCAGTTATTTAAGATGGCCCAGCAGTGTATGGAGAGTTTTTTCATACAAATCAGGAAGACTGATTTGTATGCTGTTCTGCATTAACTAGTACTTTATGCATGGTCAGTCATTTCCCTTCTCTTAATTGGAAGCTAGCCAATTAGCCTATACATAATTAGCTTGCATATCAAGCAAATGAATTCTGGAATAGAAACACTATATAATATAGAACCAATTAAGGCCAATCTGCTGGAGTAGCCACACTCATAACCAGTCCTCCTCAAATTCAATTAAAAAATTTAATATAGTGTTACATATAAAGTAACCTCACTATATATTATTTAATGTGTATATATTACATATAATGTATATATTTTATATAATGTACATATTATATATAAACCATATATAATAAATACATATATTAACTAAAATATACCACAGGCTGAAAATTACAAAGCTTATTTTGGGAGGAGGGGCATCCCAACGGTGTGAGTGTGGCTGGAGGATATTTCCAGCAAAACTCAACCAACAAGACCGGAGATTCAATGCTAAGACCTGAGGATGTTGTGGTGCTCAGAATATGCAGTGTCAGGGCCATCAGCGCCACCCTGGATATGCTCAGAGCCTCACAAACTACACTCCGCAATGCTTTATGCTGAGGTAATGTGGTGCTGGGCATCTAACCAGAGTTGAGACCACCTACTAAACTATAATACTCATTGCAAAAGCTTCTTTAGGTTTGCTTTTAGGAAGCAGTAATCACTCATTTTCCAATTAAATGAAATAACTGACCTATGAAAAATGTAACATCAGTTAAAATACACATAGACTATGTAAATATTATCTTCTAGATTTTTTCAGGGACTAAGATGGTTGTGTTTTTAAATATGTATCAAATGAGCTATACCCTCAATCAGGACATATATTGTTCAATCACTGAACTGGTATTGAAAAGTCATTTCTAAATACAAAAATTAATTATTCTCGAATTTGGAAACAATAAATAATTTCCGCTGCAGGTGCTGCATTGTGAATTATAATGCTCTATGGTCAGAATCGCTGTACATGTGCGTGGCAGGCCTGGGGAGAGAGGGATTGTTATTACTAAAAGGAAAAATCATATAAGAATAGATTTAAGTGAAAAGTCCCTGGGCATTACTGAGGGCATTCATCTTCTTCTATCCTATAACTCTAAGCAAAAGAGAAACTGATCCTTCTAAAACCATGTTTGCTTCCCAACGGTGTTTTCCTACCCTCTTACATTTAAAGACATCATGATTTGCAATAATGTTACTGACAGTGTTTCATGCATATAAACTCCTAGCACCACAGTCTGCACCTACGTATCTGCTTCCTTCCACCATTGTCTCAACTACCCTCTACTCTCAACTCACCAACCTCTGTCACTCCACCATGGTAAGCTTAGTCCTGTAGACCGGTTTTTGAGATTTTCATTGTCTTTGGCCATTTGTTATTCTTTTTTACTGTGTTTATTTATATCCCACATATGACAAAGATCATTCTGTGTCTCTCTCTTCCTTCTGGCATGAATTTCTAAGTCTGTCCATGTAGCAGCATATTGCATGATTTTGTTTTTCTTATGACTGAGTTGTGCATATGTATTCCATGGTTATTTTAATATCTAGTTATCTTTTCTTAGACACTTGGTGTATTGTTTGTTTTGGCAATTATTAATAGAGTTGCAGCAAATATAAGAGCAAAAAGTGTTTTTTTTTTTTCAGAATAGGGATTTTGCACCTTGGGGATAGATGTCAATAAGTTGAACTGCTGAGGCCCTTGCACACTGCCAACCCAAGTTTCATCAACTTTATCCCGTATGATCCTCCAGGCCTGCCAGGAGTGATCCCCTAAGTGTAGAGACAATTACCTTGAGTAGTGCCAGGTATAACCCCTTTTCCTACCACCAAAGAAAAAAAGAAAAGGAGGTTAATTTCTGGATCAGATGGAAGCTTGAATATTAGCTGGTTTAGCAGTTTCCATATTGTTTTCCAAATAGGGTGAACCCATTAATAGTTCCATCGTGAATGAGGGTTATATATTCTATGCTTCCATGCCAAAAGTAATAGTTTTGGTCCTTTTTGATGTGTACCAGTTTCACTGGGCTGAGGTGAATTGATGATAACTCATTGTTGTTTTTGTTTCATAGCTTTCTACAATGCCCATATTGGCCTCCAGCCCTGCAAGGCATCAATAAGGCCCAAGCAATGAACCATCAGGCCCACACAGCAGGCTGAGTGTGACCTGTTGTACCCATATCCCCAAATCCACTGAACCCTGTTGGCATCCTCACCAAAATCAAAGTTAAAAAGAAGTCATTCCTTGCTTTACCACATCCACCCACACTAACCAACCTAACTAGCTTGTGATTTATAACAGACACAGCACAGCTTACCTGCTATGTGGAGCCTTAAAATAGATATTTCAGTAGGAGGAAGAAGGGAAATTTGAAAAAATGTGACTGTCAAATCTGCAGGATTCCTTGACCATCATTGATTTACATCTAGGATCGAAAATCTACCTGTGCCTTTTTCTTAGACTTTTTATCTATTCAAAAGAAGTTATGTGTGATCCAAGTCCATAACTGTAAATTGCTGAAAATCTCCTATCTTCTATGCCTAGAATTCATTGGTTGCGGTTGATGACAAACAAAACATCCTGTCTTTTAATACTAATTATAAGAATGAATACTATGTCGTGTGTAAAAGATGATAGTGTTTACAAAACAGGTTGTCCATGTCAGGTGAAAAAATCCAACTTCTATACAAGTGAATAAGAAATCATGTTGGTAACATTCCTTGTTTATTTTGAAATCCAGTTAGAAATTTATTTTTATTGTGCAGTAAATGATTGACTGCTTTTCAGTATGCATATTATTCTATCTGTGGCATAACAAGACTGGCATCAAACATGGGGCAGTTTATTGTTCGTGTATCCAGAACTGTTTTGGAGTGTAGAGTTTGTCATTATATTGAAAAGTGGCAGTAGGAGAGTGAATAGCATTTTGCCAATCTAGAGAACATTAAGCACGTTCATGTTTCTGCAGAGAATGTATAAATGATTCTCAGTAAGTGGGGTAAGTCAAGACTATAAGCAGCTTCATATCTATTCAGATATGATTTTGCAGTCAAGAGAGTTAAGATCAGTTATTGCTAGCAAATGAATTATCAAAAAACTTTTGGCTTCCAAAATGATAGACGAAAAACTGTGAACCTGTATCACCTTTGGTAGAAGGGGGTTGAATAGAGTTTATATATTCTTCTCTAGTTTGACTGGAGTTAGTCACTAAATTTCCTTTAATAGAATATTAATTCTCCTTTTGTCCAAAAATAGACCCTCAATGTATTCTGGGTGATCTTTTGTTGAAGTTTAAAAGTCAAATGACAGTTTCATGATGCTATTTTTGCCTATATTAATAATTTTGTTAGTTAATAATTAATCACCTATTCATTCTATTCTTACTTATCTCTAATAAAAATAATTTTATTTAAAAACGTACCAATATGTTCTTTCCACTAGGCTCCAGATTTAATTTTTAATTTTTTTATGATTACAAAGTTGTTCATGATTGGGTTTCTGTTGTACAATGTTCTAGCATCAATCCCTTCACCAGTGTACTCTTCCCAACACCAAAGTCCACAAATCTCCCCCCCACACTGGCCCGGCCAGCTTGTCTCTATGGCAAGCACTTTTCTTCCCTCTCTCTCTCTCCTCCTCTCTTTCTCCCTTCTTTTGCATATTGTGGCTTGAAATACTTACATTTAAGGGTTATTATGTATATCCATTTACCTATTTTCAAGGCTCAGTTATAGTCTGGCATTACTATTTCCAGCAATTATTGGCATACCTGTCCCTTTTCTATCTTACCTTACCTCTGTCCCCCACACACTTGTGGTAGATTCTAACCATTGAAAGTCCTCACGGTCCCTGTTTTGCCTGGCTATGGATTTGATTTATCTAAATGTGTGTCCTTTTGGTCTGTTATCCTTATAGATTTTCCATTACCAGATGAGGTGAAGAACATCTGTGAGTACAGAGAAGCTCCATTCCTTCTTACCAATATTCCATCTGGACCTTCACCATGTATTTCCCAAGCACAGTAGACTATCGAACAGATATAGCAATAAACATATGTATGCTCAGACTCCAGTCCTGATTTATAGGTAATGTGAGTCCCTCAGTCATACTGTCCTCATACCAGTCCTACCTGTAACGGAATAAATTCCCATGCTCAAGATTTTTCTCTCCAACAAGAATTTAAAGTAGGGCTTCACACCAGCTACAAAATGAGTAGTTTCTTAATACTTAGTTCCTAGATAAAAATAAAACTCTTTGTTTTGTTGTTGTTGTTGTTTTTGCTTTTGGGTCACACCCGGCAATGCTCAGGGGTTACTCCTGGCTCTGCACTCAGGAATTACTCCTGGAAGTGCTCAGGGAACCATATGGGATGCCGGGATTGAACCTGGGCTGGCATAGGCTGGCAGAGTGCAAGGCAAACGCCCTACCCACTGGGCTATTGCTCCGGCCCTAAAATAAAACTCTTTGTACCGTGAGCATCCTTAAACTCCAAAACCCTTTTAGCAGAAAATATACATCTTTTGTAGCTGAGAATTTATACAAAGTTTGGAGTGAATGTAGAAGAGTCACCCAACAGCTGTTGACAGCTTGTGACACATTACATTAGGCGCCATACAGTAGCATACACTTATTTTTACCATAGACTTTTCTAACTTTTTTTGTGCATGTATACAGACATATCTATCCAGTACCTCTGTTTTCAAGTTTTATTGTTGACCTCCTTTGTCAGTTGAAGCTCTTACAGGAAAAGTAACAGGATTACTCAGTTCAGGGCAATTCTTCCATAAATGCGTTTTAGGGGTTGTAACTATTATATTTAAAAGATATTCTGGACTAATTCCAATGTGGATGTGGATGTTTTTCCTCACCACAAGCAGTTCTTAAACACCAGCAAGGTGTATTAAGAATTCAACCCAGTTCTGAAACCACCTATACAGAGATTCTGTGATTAAGGACTCATTCTCCCTTGACTGCCCTCCACTTCACATACCAGTCAAAAGTTCAGACTGCTACCTCTATTTCTGGCTAACTGACTCAGTTGACTACAAATCAAAGGTTCCTATGAACCACCCTCAGGCTCAGTTAATTTGCTACATCAACTCACAGAACTCAGGAAATGGTTTACTCACTAGATCACCAATTTATTGCAAAGAATACTAAAGTATATGAACCAACAGCCTGATGAATAGATACAGAGAGCAAAGTCCTATACAAAGGAATTTGTCCTTTTTGGAGCTTGAGGTCTAGGACAGTGGCGAGTAAAATTGTATTGGTTTCCAATCTGGAAGCTCTTAAACTCTGCCCTTTTGAAGTTTTGTGGGTATTTTATTACTTGGGTATGATTGATTAAAACATTAGCCGTTAGCAATTCAACATAATCTCTAGTTTTTTTCCCTTCCCAGAGATCTAGAGATGAGACTGGAGGTTCCAACCCTCTAATTGCAAGGTTTAGTTATCCTATAACCAGACCCTATAATAGCTGCTTCCAAAAGTCCTCACTTTATTGTAACAAAGACATCTTTATTATTTTCAAACTGAGAACTTTATAAAAGATTGGAAAACTGTGAGCTAGCTGTGGATAAAGAATAGGTACAATGAAATATATTTTTGATTACCAAATAATAATTGAATGTATATTTACTGGCAAAATCACTCAGGGTTACCAGTTTTAATGAGGGTTAAACTAGGGTTTAACAAGGGTTCTTTCCATATTAAAAATATTTATTATAATGTTATAAATTCATGTCATGTTTTATTGTATTCAGTTTTGTGAGAAATTACATGAAAATATAAAATATTGCTATAAAATCTGAAGAAGAGTTCAATCTAGAGGAGTAAAGGCATATAGAGTAAGGCGTTATTGTATTCCTACTTAAAGGATCAAACAACAGGGCTAGAAGGATGGAAGATGTTCCCAAAGTGTAATAGTGAGGGCCAATGTGGGTGGTAGAACTAGCACAGGCAAAGCACAGAGGCAGCATAGTACAACACTATGAGGTGCAACACATGTGAGGTATGACTAGAACATGGAGTATTGGAGGACTGCAGACATGTATGGGACTGGAAAGGACTAGTATGCTAATGAAACAGGCACACAGGTGTAACACGAAGCAGTCTAGAGGACTGGGGAAAAATTAGAAGGAGGCTGGAGAGTAGCACAGTGGTAAAGGCATATATTCTGAGCACAGCACAGGAGCCTCCCACAACAAAAGTCTTTGAAGATGTTAAAAATATTTTAAAGTATTAGGAACTGGGACTGGGGCGCTACGTGAACAAAAAAAGCTGATTACAATTCTATGTTTTAAGCCAAGCAATTTTCAGTGATCCTTGTAAACAAATAAGCACATAGTTAGCCATGACTGAACTGGGAATCATGTGCAGCTTATGACGTGAAGCGCCATAACGGTAGACGAGTACTGAATAGCATTGTATGTACAGGCAATGTCTGGAGACCTGAGCTATTTGAGTTCAGACCGTGACCCTAATATAAACTACTAACTCACTTAAGACTTACAGTTCACCTTCTTATTTGTCAACCTGTTAATCTGAAAATGGGTATTTAAAATATATGTTCTGGTGTGCTAATAATTGTTGAAAGTGATAATACCAGCTTAGAACTGAGAATTGAATACAGGAAAAAAGATACACATGATAACCTCTAAATGTATATACTGTAATCCACAGTGTGTAGAGAGGGGGAGAGAGAGAGAGAGAGAGAGAGAGAGAGAGAAGAGATAAAGAACCTACTATAGAGGCAGGCTAGGGGATGGGAGAGGGAATTTGGGACAGAGTGGTGGGAAATGGGGGCACTGGTGGAGGGATGGGTGCTGGAACACTGTAAGACCGAAACCAAATCATGAACTTCTTTGTAATTGTATATATCACAGTGGTATAATAAAATCACTGTATCACTGTCTTCGCGTTCATCATCAATTTGCTCGAGCGGGCCCCAGTAACATCTCCATATGTCCTGTCTCATGCTAGTAGAGCCCAAGGCATCTGCTTGCTCCAGGAACATAAAGAGCCTCAATCCATTCCGGAATGAGGTCTATAATTGTTACTGGTATTTGGCATATATATCAAATACAACACGGGTAGCTTGCCAGGCTCTGCCGCGCAGGTAGCATACTCTTGGAGGCATCTCTAAGTCCAGCATTTATTGATGAACCCGCGCGGCCGCTGATAGGCTGGTCTGCTGGGTGGAGGTCTGACGAAAGAGAAGTCCGGATGTGGAAAATGGAGGTCCTCATGGAGTGGGGGGGTCGCCTGGCTTGTTGCGAGGCTCTGCTGGGGTGGTGGGCCAGGGCTAGAACCCACCATCCCACCAGCCGCTCACGAGGCGCCCCGGTCACAGGGAGAGCCGGTAGCAGCTCTGCCCCATATCTGCGTAGTCTCGGTATAATAAAATAAAAAATAAAATTATACAGTTCTCAGGTTCAAAAATTTAGTACACTAATCCCTATGAAGTACTTATAATAGTACTTAGCCTGGTACTTAGCCATAATAAGAAGAGAAGGATAAGGGAAAAGAACAAAGAGAAAGAAAACGAATAAGGAGTTGGAAGAGAGAACAAAAGAGTGGCCAATTTTTCTTAATTAGTAGAAAAATAAGTATGAGTTATTTGGTAATTTGTCTGTTAGTACCTTTACTCATTTTCCAACTTATACTCGAATTATGACTAAGTTATACCAGCATATCACATGCATATATGATAGAACTAAGACTCCCTGTGGACTGTGCCACCAGACAGCACAAGTTAGTTAATCTCAACAAACACAAACATTTGGCAGGGCTCAAATACTCCCCATCACTAGCTCCAGCATCCTGAAATACCTGCACGTCCTGTTTTTGCCTTGGTCAGTGTTTCAGGGGGTTCTGCTTTCTGTGTTCCCCCTGTTCCTGTGGCCCCGCAAATACACACATTGTTGTCCCCACTTCTTTCAAATTTTTAATATATACGTTAAAGAAAGGGTGGAGAGTTGGTGAGAGGTTGGTAAAAGCCTATAGCAACAGTTGTTTGTTGTTTTTAGGCTAAAGGGAAACTTGGCCTAGGGAAGTGTGCCCTCATTTTATACAGGAATGGATAAGTGGGAAACTCCTCTTGTTTCTGACTAATTTTAGTAGTGAGGAAATTTAAAAATATGTCTTTCCCGGATTATTTTCTCACATTTATTTTAGTATTTTATTGGTTCAAGTAGAAAATTAAGCATTATTTACTTGAAACAAGTTGGTATTCTGTAATCTTTGATGTTTCAAACTCATTTAAAATTAAAGGAAGTTAAGTAGTATATTAAAGTAAAATATGATTTTATTGTTCTTCAATAATTTTTTACAAATTCACTTTTAAAGTGAGAGTGATGCTAGCATATGAACCAGCATATGGACCTGTCCCCAAATGGAATATAGGGTTAGAAATCAGGGTTTGATTCTGAAAGCAACTAATTATTAATATGACCTTGTGCAAGCTACTGAACTTCTAAATTCATGAATATAAAGGAGTCTTACTCCTAAGATTTTGTGAAGATTAAGAAGTCAATTAAAGGTAATAATAAATATGAAAGCTATGGAAAATAATAAGGATTCAGCAAATGGCTGCATCCACATCTGTCTCTTTGAAGAGAGAAGTTTTGCTCTGACCACTTTATTTTAATATGAATGCAATCAGTTCTCTCTTAATCATTTTTTACTAAATCAAAAGCTAACCTAGAATTCACTTCCCAATATAGATGTGCTTCCTAAACTTAAAAGTGGTTGGACTCTTTTATCATCAATTTGTCCTTCAATATCTGGGTTTTTGTGGCTTTTTTTCCTAGCTTTCCCTTGGACCGGAAAAATCCACTTGATTCCAATGACCGAAGTTTTACCCAGTACTAAAAATGAATTTTCATTTCATATATTTAAATTCTTGACTATGATCAGAAGGAAAAGTTTGTAACACTGTTTTCCTCTACTAATGTGCATTTTCCCATTTTTGCTAACTATAAAATGCTACACAATCATACAATTTGTTATTATTATTCTTTTACTATTATTTTACACTCTCACCCATAACTGGATAAGGAGGTAAATACTTCCAGGATTAATACGTATAAACTCACGCTTCCTTCCTTCCTTCCTTCCTTCCTTCCTTCCTTCCTTCCTTCCTTCCTTCCTTCCTTCCTTCCTTCCTTCCTTCCTTCCTTCCTTCCTTCCTTCCTCCCTCCCTTCCTTCCTCCCTTCCCTCTCTCCTTCCTTCCTTCCTTCCTTCCTTCCTTCCTTCCTTCCTTCCTTCCTTCCTTCCTTCCTTCCTTCCTTCCTTCCTTCCTTCCTTCCTTCCTTCCTTCCTTCCTAGCAGTACACTAAAACAGATTTACATGCAGGCACTTTACTTCAGAGTGTTCTTAGAAATGAACGAGGAGATGGGCAAAGGTCTCAACTCATCCAATGGAAATTTGAAACATTGTTCAAGGTTGTTTTTAATTAAGCAAGGTTGTGTTTGACAACTGCCTGACTAGTTACTGGCTATGGTCTGTTATAGAAAGAGGATGTTCTCCCTGCAGAATGGGAAGAATATCTACCCAATACCCATCTGATAAGGTGTTAGTATCAAAGATATACAAGACATTGGTAGAACTTTCCAAGAAAAAAAAAATCAACGCCATTAAGAAATGGGGAAATGAACAGAAATTTTAACAAAGAAATCCGAATGGCCAAAAGGCATATGAAAACGTGTTCTTCAACGTGCTTTTCATTTGATTTGCATCATCAGGGAGATGCAAATCAAAACAACAATGAAATATCACCTCATGCTGCAGAATGGCACACATCCAAAAAGAGCAAGAACGACCAGTCCTGCCGTGCATGTGGGGAGAAAGGGACTCTCATCCACTGTTGCTGGGAATGTCGACTGGTACAGCCTTTTTGGAAAACAATATGGACATTGCTCCAAAAACTAGATATTGAGTTTCCATTTGACCCAGCAATACCATTCATGGGAATATACCCTGGACATCCAAAAATATACAGCAGAAACAACATCTGCACTTCTTTTGCCTCCTCTGAAATCATCAGTGATTCCCCTTAGAGGATCTTATACAAGTTTCTCATTTGACGTTAGTATGAAAGAGCAACATTTATAATTATTTAAATAAAATGTTTAGTCCTTTACTTAAGTATTATAATTAAAAGACCTCCATTTGACTAAGCATGGAAAATTACAACATAACCCACTCTGGCTTAATTAACCCACACTCTCTCTGCCAAGAATCAATTCTGTAAATCTTTCAGAATGTAACATGTTAGAAATAAAATAGCACAAAATCCTCGAGAAGTCTCAGAGGAGCAATGGGTAAACATCTTTTTATAAAGTAAAAATTAATTGAAAAATAATTAAAGGAAACCTCCTGTCTAACTAAAACTAAAGCAAACCATATGTTGTGGCACAAATTTATTTTCTCTAGTCCTGGATATAGACTGAACAAGGTGTTTTGTCCTTTCCCGTTTGAAGAGTTCTGCTTTGGTTGGTCCCTCTTGGAAAATGCATTTTTTCTTAACCCAAAGCTCTAGATAGTATATCTGTCCCTTCATTTCTGCCACTGAGTCAGTCTAAGATCCAGCAGCAATATCTGGAATGTTGGGCAATGACCTACTTTCCCAGTTTGTGAACCATTAGAACTAATTTAAAGCTCTCTTTTATTCCAAAGTACAGACTCCATTGATTTTCAACAAATCAATGCCAAACAACCTAGATAAGGCAGCATTTAATAGACCCTAAGCAGTTCTGCTATGCTGAACTAAACTCTATAGCCAATTAAATATGTGTATGTTCAATGTATTCTTTACTAGAACTGTGCATTCCGTCTGAAATAATATGTAGGTAAATGAAAAATTATAGAGTCTAATTCTTAATCTATTGTAGTTTAAAAAAATGAACAGGTACCGTGGAATCAGGCATGGGCTCCTCAGTACTGGCCTCATAAGTGACTTCAGATCTGAATAAAACCCAAATACGAATTCTGTCTGAAACAGAGACTCATAAACCATTAGAGATGTAAGGAATCATCCAAAGGACGGAAGACTTCTTAGAAGAAACTCTAGACACAATTAGAAGGTGTGACATCTTTATATTGCTGAAAGATGTAAATCACCAATTTAAAAATTCTAAACATAGCAAAAAATTTCTTTCAAGAAAGCAAGCAGTGTCAGGATAATCTCTTTCATATGTGTATACAAGTAAGGAAGTTGGAAAAGGCCCACATCAACAAAACTGGAATATTATGTCCACAGAGGTGTGGCGTGTGTGGGTGTGTGTTGAGGAGGGTCTGGTCTGTGTAGAGAGTCAGGTGTTGGAGAGGTAACATTGGGACAGTGCTGGAAGTAAGCAGCACTCTGATGATGGGTGTGGTGTTAGAATGATGTATGCATGAAACTATATTAATAGTATTATGAATCACAGCACCTCAAAAATGAATATATACAATAAAATCACATTTTAAAATATAAAATAAGCGATGACTATTGGATCAAAAAGTCAAATAAAATAAAGATTTTTAAGATATACAAAACCTAAGAAAACGTTACATTGTCTAATAATATTGAGAAATACCATGGTATTTTGAATTGGAGATATTTATACAGAAATCTGTTTTCTATATATTTGAGGCATCTTTTAGAAGGATTGAAATCTTGTTAAAAGAAAAAAAAAAAGCAGATATATGCAGCAATAATTTTTTGGGGGAATGAGGAAGAATAGTACCATTATGAGGAGAGAAACAATGTTCAGATTTTGCTAGATTTAACAGTTATCATCACTTCTTGATCATTTGACATCCCGTTATTCATTGATTTGCTCGAGCGGGCGCCAGTAACATTTCCATTTGACCCTATCATGTGCCAATGTAGCCCAATGGCATCTGGTTGCTACAGGAATACGAAGAGCCTCAAACCGTTCATTCAGGGTCTTGACGAAGAAGTCTGATCATCTTGTAGGTGGGCGGCCACGTGATCTTTTGACATCCCTTGGGATCCAGTCAGCGGATCAGTCGCTGACTAACGACTCTAGTCAGCGGTCATCTCCAAATGGCATTACATGTCCAGCCCATCTGATTTTCGATGCCGTGACAAACGAGACAGCATCCCTGACTCTGGAACAGCTACGGAGGTTGAGCTCTGAATTCCTTCTTTCACTTGAGTGAGGCATGATATTCCAAGCATAGCTCTTTTAATTCCTCTTTGGGAGACCCGAATAGCATTCTCATCCTGCTTCGCAGGGCCCAGGTCTCTGAGGCGTATGTTAATGCAGGGAGAATGGTGGAGTAGAAGAGATGTTACTGGAGCGGAGGTTCTTTGTCTTTTTTGCTATTTCTTTGATGCTTTGAAGGCATTCCATGCCGCTCTCTTCCTCCTGCACAGCTCAGGTTTTAGGTCATTCATCATGTTGACTTCTCGACCTAGGTACACATAACTGCTGCATTCCGAGATGTTTGTTCCATTGAGAGTGAATGGGGCCTCTGGAACTAGTTCGTTTTTCATGAACTTAGTTTTGTTAGGATTCAGCTGTAGATCTAAACAGTTATTCACAAAATGTATATTTAGACCTGATTGTTACTATAAAAATGAGAGGCGGGCTGAAGAGATAGCAAACAGTTTAAGTTATTGTCTTGCATATAGCTGACCCTAGTTTGTCCCCAGACCACTGGTTTCCTGAGCACTCCCATATTGGTCCCAGAGCACAAAGCCAGGAGTAAGCCCTGGGCACTGTTTGGCCTGGTCCAAAATGCAAAACTATTTAAATAAAATAAAAACAGATATTTGGTGATGGTTAAATATAGGAAGTTTGTGTATCAATACCATATACCTTAACAGTATTGAAATTATCTTACCTAAATTAAGCTAAAATGAATTATTAAAAGAATAAATAATTTTTAAACTGAAAGATATATTTTCTAAAGATTCCATAAGTCTTTCGGTAATAGGCAAGACCATATGGCATTATCTTAATTGGTTATAGTCCCAGAATTATTTAGAGACACTTGTATAAAATTTGCCAATATGTGATATAGCCTAGATTTATTTATGAGTATAGAACTGTATTTTTACTGTAACTGAAGTTTTGCATTGTCTAAGAAGTAAGAACTAGTAAAAACAGTTAGTTATTATGAATGTTTGTTATTGATAGGACCACAATCCTTTAAATTATCTTTCTTTTACCTGAGTTATTTTCCTTATCATGTACTATAGACCTATGGTAGAATTCAGAATCTCTAACAAATTTTCAAGAAATTTGTCTGAAACCAGCCACATATACCAGAATGAGATTTCTATGTAGGTATAAATAATCATGAGGAATCGGTGCCAAATGAACTCTATATCTGGAGACGGTTATCATAGAGATATGTGGATTATGGACATAGAATGTACTGATGTTCTGGAATCTATGTCAGGCATCAATGAGGTAAGCTTTGCATCTGCACTTAGCAGGTGCTCCTCTGGATTACCCTTATGTGTGGTATAGACATAGTTCTTGCTTGCACAGCTGCCAGTGTGTATTTTCTGACTTCCCAAAAAGTTTGTGAGCTGCATCATTTCCCACGATACATTCTTTTCACATTAAGATCCTATTGTGTTACCTTCGCTATGATCCACAGTTGCTACATTTCCTATTGTGTTCTGATTTTCATGATCATAATTTCAAATGTACCTCCCTCCAAATTCCAATATTACCTTATTCTCTAAAGTGTTATATTTTTTAGAGTAAGAACTTTCCTTCCATACTCATACAGTTAACTGCTGGATACAAATGCTTTTTTTCCTAGGATAATCCTGACATCTCCAAAGGGCTTTGTAAATTTCCCAGGTCCTCAATTTGACAAAGATTGATTATCTCCCAAAGTGCACCAGAGAAACGTTGAATGAAAAGATAGCCTTATGAGTCAAAAATAAGAAATCTTGCATGCACTTAGGATCCTATTATCCAACATAAATATTCTGCCAAATAACTATATGAATACTGAATATTTTTGGTGTCTAAGGAGTCAATGATAAATTGAGAAGCAGTGTATACTTCACCAAAAGAGAAAATATTTTCTAAAGAAATAATGCTGGTGTCAGAGCTATAGTACAGCAGATATTGTGTTTTCCTTGCATGCAGCTGATCTGGGTTTAATCCCCAGCATCCCATATAGACCCACAAGCACCACCAGGACTAATTCCTGGGTGTAGAGCCAGGAGTAATCCTGAGTATAGCTGGGTGTGACCCAAAAATCAAAGAAAGAAAGAAAGAAAGAAAGAAAGAAAAAGAAAGAAAGAAAGAAAGAAGGAAGGAAGGAAGGAAGGAAGGAAGGAAGGAAGGAAGGAAGGAAGGAAGGAAGGAAGAAGGAAGGAAGGAAGGAAGGAAGGAAGGAAGGAAGGAAGGAAGGAAGGAAGGAAGGAAGGAAGGAAGGAAGGAAGGAAGGAAGGAAGGAAGGAAGGAAGGAAGGAAAGAAAGAAAGAAAGAAAGAAAGAAAGAAAGAAAGAAAGAAAGAAAGAAAGAAAGAAAGAAAGAAAGAAAGAAAAGAAAGAAAGAAAGAAAGAAAGAAAGAAAGAAAGAAAGAAAGAAAGAAAGAAAGAAAGAAAGAAAGAAAGAAAGAAAGAAAGAAAAAGAGAATTCCAGAGTCAAAGCCCTATTTCAGAGGGTAGAGCACTTGTATTCCACATGACCAACCAAGGTTCAATCCCTGACACCATGTATGGCCTCTTAACTTGCCAGGAGTGACCCCTGAATATGAACAGAATGGCATTTGTCTAAACAAGTAAATGTGTTGAAATAAATTAGCTATTCAAAAGTGTGATACCAGTTAAAATTCCTCGTTTATTTTTAGAATTAGAACAAGATGTTTTATACATTCTGGTTGTCTCTAGAATGTTTTAAGTAAGTTTCTAACTGATCATGAATTAATATATGTAGTTAGCACAATAATTGGAGTTAACATAAATTTAGCTTTTAACAGACCTTATTTCTAAATAATTGCCCCACTGTGGTCTATCCATGATTCTTCTTTCTTCCAGGATCTCCCTGGCCCACATTTCACCCTCCTTCCCTTTTCCAGCAGGCTATACACTTTTTGTCCTCTATCAGGAAAGGGACAGGTTTCCCTTTCCTACTTGTCCTGCTTATGCATGCATATGTGATTAATATCACTTGACTAGTAGCTCTGTGATGGGCGTTTGCATTTCAACTTTTTAGCCTCCCAAGAATGAATTATTGTAAGTGTTTGCCTCTGGCTTCCTTGTCATGTCTGGATTTATGTCCCTTGTGAAAGTTCCAACACCACTTATGGTCAATTTGTAAGAAATAGGATAGATTGCTTCTGCCTGTATGTACCTCAGGGTTGTGTATCCATCCTCAGGAGAGGATGACTGAATGTCATACTCTGAAAGCTTCATGCTAAATGGTATCCAAGAAATAAGTCTTAGAAGACATAATAATGCCTAGGTGACATGCCATTCTCACTCACAGATGCTATCTCCTTCCCTGTATTTGCCTTTATGAGCATGTTACTAGCTATTGCTGTTGCAGTCAATGCAACACTCAGTGGTCAAAGAGATGGTGATGCAGCTACAGGAGCACAGCCAATTCACCCATCCTGACTAGATTTAAAATAGCAGCTTATTACATTTTCTATATTGTCTGATGATTTGCAATCACTATCACAAAGAGTAGTTTTGCAATGACAGCTGGAGAGAAACTACTCCCATTCAGATAAACAGGTTTCAGAATTAAGGGAAGTTTTCAGATGACACAAATAGGAATATAAGAGAAGGGATCAGAGGTTAGCTAAGACAGAGAAGGAACCAGTTGCTGATAATTGTTGGAAATGGTAATACCACCCTAGAACTGAGCATTGACTGTAGGGAAAGGTCTATACACAATGACCCCTAATGTATGTATTGCAAGCCACAGTGTGTAAGAGAAGCAGAGAGAGAGAGAGCGAGAGAGCGAGAGAGAGAGAGAGAGAGAGAGAGAGAGAAAAGAAGAGCCAAAGTGCCTTCCATAGAGCAGGCTGGGGGAGGGAGTCGGGGGGACATTGGTGGTGGGAAATGTGCTCTGGTGGAGGGATGGATGCTAGAACACTGTGTGGCTTGTGACTGAAACCTAATCATGAACAGTTTTGTCATTTTTATCTCATGCTGGTGTAATAAAATTTAAAATTAATTAATTAATTAATTAAAAGAGAGAAGGAATTCAAACTGATCATTAAATCTTGCATTATTTCTATGCATACTATTCTTTTTTAAAGTATTTTATTATACCACCGTGAGATATACAGTGACAAAGATATGCAATTAAAAAGTTCATATTTGGGTTTTGGTCATACAGTGTTCCAGCACCCATCCCTCCACCAGTGCCCATCTCCCACCACCAAAGTCCCCGGTTCCCTCCCCTCCCCCAGCCTGCCTCCATTGAGGGTTCTTTATTTCTTTCCCTTTCTCTCTCTTTCTCTTTTCCTTCCCTTCCAGATTGTGGGTTACAGAACATACATTAAAGGGTTGTCATGTGTATCTTTTTTGCTTGTATTTAATGCTCAGTTCTAGGTTGGTATTAGTACTTTCGACAATTGATAGCATACTGTTCTATTTTCTGTCTTACCTAGCCTCTGACTCCCACACATTTGTGATAATTTCCACCTTTGACAAGACCTCCTGATACATGTTTCACTTGACCTTGGATATTGGTATCATAATATGTACATATATACTTATATCATGCAAATAAATGCAGTCATTCTGTATCTGTCTCCTCTGGCTAATTTCACTCAACATAATCTTCGCCATGTCCATCCATTTATAGTTTGCATCCTATTCTTTGTCTTGCATCTCCCCTACCACACACACTCACATTATATTAAATATCGATGGATATTGAACTAGCCTTGTTACAGTATTTCAAAGATATCAACAAAACTACTAAGATATAGTAGTATGACAACAAAACTCATTTCTAGGTGTACAAGGATTTGACTCTTCCTCTCCTAAATATTTGTTTAATATCTACAGTGTGGTGAGTTCTGGAATAGGGACAGGGCTACAGAGTCCCTGTCCTTCTGGAGCTAGACTCATCATTTAGTGGTAGCAGCAGTTATCTTTTGCTTTTATTTTATTTCTTAGTTTAATTTTATGGCATCTAAGACTTGGGCTTATGAAAGTTTTTGAACTGAAACTAATTGTTGAACACATTGATTGCTCTTTGCTTTATCCTCTGAACTTCTTATTGTAAGTCTCCTCTAGAGTTGGCTATAAATGTTTGATCACTTGATCACTTGAATCCCTATAAATGCTAGAAGGGGAAAAAATCATAATTTTATAACCAATGTCTCATTCAAGGGAGGGAGAGAGAGGGCATTATGTGAAAAATTCCAGGAATGGATTTCTGTAAGTGGAGCTGATGACCATTTGGATATATTACCAATTTTGACCTCCATAAATCATTCTGCCAAATCCTACTAGAGCCATATATTTTCTCTAAGTAAAATGATTGCCCAAAGAAAATGTGCTAATAGGGTTGGTAGTGGATATTCAAACTGTGCTTCAATCAAAATTCTTACCAAAACCCTAAGGTTTTGTTATTCTTCTATGTAGACAAAACAACAACCTAAGTTACTGTGAGAGAGTCTCCCTGTAACAAAAAATCCAACCCCAACTCCAAGGTCAGTGTGGTCTCCTGGGCAAAAGAGCATAGATATTAGAATACAGGGCAAGCAAACACACCCAGGAAAAAACATTGCGAAACACTTTAGGATCTTTTAAATGTAGAGGGCATCATAAGCAAGAGAAAAGGACATTGTTATGACTTTATAATTTATGGTGCCTACTGTGAAATACCCTCTGCTCTCCTGTACCGCTTTTATGCATATTGAATGTTGATGTGCTCACTAGCTGTCCTTAATGTCTCTCAACTAAAACAATGGCTCATGTGTTGTGATTCGGATGGGTAATATTGTACTGAATAAGTGGTCAGCAAGTGAGCTCATTGATGGCTGCTCAGGTGACCCTAAAGCTTGGACAGTCCTTGTGTGTTTATCTCATTATGTGTTTGCTCACCTCATTCCCTTTAACCCACGGGCTCTGAACAGACATCAAAGATGTCAGTCAAAAAAATATATATATATAAGAGCAGTCACCCAGAAAAAAAAACAAAGATGTCAGTCAAACGGTATTAGACAGTTGACTCCTGAATAAAACATCTACTCATGACCTGTAGCTTTTTCTCTAAGTAGATAAGAGGGAAGACTTTCTAGATGCACAATTATGAAGATTGGCAAACTTCCTTTCTGTACCTTTTCTTTACCTAACTTCCAGCATCTGTGACATGAATGTTCTGTAATGAAGTAAAAAAAAATAAAAATGATAAGAGAATTGTACCACCTAGTATTTAAATTTATTCAGCATTTTTGCTTACCTGCTTTGTGCCAATAGCCATGATACTGATCATTATTCAGAAGAGATTGCAGTCTAAAAGGAAATGAGAGACACACACAAAAAAGTATAATTTGAAAGCTGCTACTAGTAAAGCAGCACAGAAGCACAGAGAAAAATGGATTTTAAAAAATATGTTAGAGGTGATTAAACTGAATAATTTTTAGATAAATTATTCATTCTTTGTCTAGTCAACATGTATTTATCCCATGTTTCAGAAACTTTAATAGTGATAGAGATATTGAAGATAATAAAGTGAGCTGAAGTTTAGGAAAAATGAAGATATGAAATTTGCCTACAAATGGATGGACATGGATAGTATCATGCTGAATGAAATTAGTCAGAAGGAAAAGGACAGATATAAAATGACTGCAATTATTTGCAGAATATGTATATATATTCTGCAATATATATTCTGTAATTATATATTTTATATATTCCATATATTTATATAAATATATGTATTTTATTTATAATGCATATAATATATGTTATATATTATATATGTGTGTGTGTATATATATATATGTAGTTGGAAATGCCAGTTATGCCCATAGAGACATGCTGGGCAGGGCAAAACTGAGACGTTGGTGTTGGGAAGAGTGTACTGGTGGAAGGATGGGTACTGGGACACTGTATCATTGAAATCCAGACATGAAAAAACTTTGTGTATCTCATGGTGATATAATAATTTTTTAAAAATTGAGCTAAAGTATTTTCCTGATAAAATTCTGATGAAATAAATGGCTATGTAATGAGAAACAGTGTATGATTACAACAGGTCATGTTTCCCAGTCAGTCCTCACTTACCCTGTGCTGCCGGTTCCCAGACTATCAGCAGTTCTCTGATTCATCTTATCATGCATATTCATGCATATCTCACAGGTGGTTCCATTCCTCAACATTTTCCTTCTCCTCTTATCTAACCTGAACGGTTCCTTCCATACTTTGTGATTCAGCTCCACAGTCTGTTTCCCTGGAAAATTATTGATATTTCTGGAAAAGTTGACACTACTTCTTCTGGGTTGTGATATACTCTATATATTAGGCATCAGTATCTAAAAGTGTCACAGCAAAATGCAATGATTTGTTTCCATGTCAATTACTCCCCTTCACCACTGGAAACAGGATTTCTGAAGAAAATGAGTATGACTTGTTTATTCTATTAATGCCAAATACCTAGGAGATCATGAGTACATGGGACTGACCTACAATAATATTATCAACAGTGATGCAAATTAGTTGTACTAATAATGTGTAAGGCATTCTGCAAAGTGAGGTCATTTCAAATGACCCATTGAGTAGTGAACTTTATTAATTTACTATTTACTTGTATGTTTGTTTGTTTGTGTGTTTGTTTGTTTGTTTATTGTACGTTTTGGCAATGGACAATTGCAGAGCCAGTGTTTACTCTTGGCTCTGCACTCAGAAATTATTTCTGGTGGTGCTCAAGAAATTATATGGAATATGGGGATTAAACCCAGGTTGGCTGTGTGTAAGGCAAGTGCCCTACCTGCTGTACTATCTCTCTGGTCCTCTGCATGCTTTATTTTTATATCCATTTGATTTTATTTGGAAGGAGAAAACCACACTTAACAGTTCTCGGAACCACTCCCAGATAGTCATTCATAAACCATGTAGTGCTGAAGATCAAACCCAGGCATCCTACAGATAAAACATGTGTTTGGCCCCTTGATCCATTTTATCATGCCCTATTACATTCATTTTATAAATGATAAATTGATTTTTGTAGAGGTTACGTGTTTGCTCAAAGTCAGAGATAGAAACCTGATGAATAAACTGATCTTTATTAACAAAGAACCATGTATATATGTGTCCTCCAGAACGATAAGCCATAGCCATCTGCTCAGAACTCTGAAAATTTGAGAAACATTGATATTGTCTAAATATTAGCAAAGAAATCCAGTCACAGATCATGTTTTATGGACCTGGACAGAGAGAGTGTAAGAGAGAGATAAAGAGAGAGAGGGATATATACATGTGCATATACATATATGTACATATATTTGTGAGTAAGTTATCCACATAAAGGAATCTGTATATATGTATATACAAATATGTACCTATATACATGCATATATACACATATATGTACATATATATATATAAATAAGTAATCCACATAAAGGAATTCTGCTACATAAAATTCCAGAAGAACATTGGCCGTTATTTTCTCCTGGATACATATGCTCTCCACTTTCAACGACAGCTGTTAAAAAGAAATTAGGTAAGGGATTTAGGGGCAGTCATGAGACTTAAAATAGAAAATTGCATGTTTTGTTTTTTTATCATGCAGTGTAAACTTTCTTTAGTAATATATCAGATCTGTGACCATATAATTGACACTTTTGAATCTTAATAATAATTAAGAATATGTTTTTATAGTTGACACAGAAGAGTTGAATAAAATATTCACATTTGAATGACATGTTTGTTTCACAAAACCCCAGGATTCACCAACGTATTGCACCTTCCTTTGCTGTTGAATTTTAACAAGGAGAGAAAAATATGAACATATAAGCTCCCATTGAACTGTAGTGTGATGATGCTATTAAGCTGATCTGTGAGAGCTGTGAAAAACAAACTACAAAGGCATAACACTAATGCCTTTCTCTTAAATAAATTCATCCTGGTATTCATTTCTTTGCAATAAAATTATCTCTTGATCCAAAGATACAGAATAAAGCAAGTTTTGACCATTCTCTCGGGTCATTTTAATCAGCTCCTGCTTTAGCATTCATGATACCAACAGCATTCATTTTGAAAAGATCCTTTCAGTCTTCCTAAATAAATGAGCCATTAGAAATCCTATCAGTGATGACTAGCTTGGGTATTATGCACAGTCATGCTTTGAATCTTAATATTTTTTAAAGTATTTATCTTGTTGAGCTAGCAAAAAGTATGTTACTTGAAGTGTAACACTTGGTTATAATTTATAATCCATATAATTTTGCTTGTCAGACAGAGATATGAGAGACAATAGTCATGAATTTAGACATCTCTCAGCCTAAAAGAGAGTTGGCCATTTAAGACAAAAAATAGAAGTCATTACTCTATCTCTGATCAAACTTTATATTAGTAAAAAATGAATGAGATAAGGGAAAGATTATTGTCATTCTGTGTTACATAAGAGCCCTTAAAATGAGATGGGAGAATAAAGGGAGGTGGAAGGCTATAGAGGGAATTTCATAGAGGTTACTATCCTGGTGAGGATGTAATTTAATCCACACACCATAAAACAGTGCATCAAGATTGGCAAACTGGAAATTCTTAAACAAGGATCCATGCTGCCATACATAGGCAGGTTATCTTCTACCTCAAGAAGTTGCAGTAGGCAAAAGGATTCACATGACAACCTTTTAATGTATGTTCTGTAATCCATAGTCTAGAAGGGAAGGAAAAGAGAAAGAGAGAGAAAGGCAAAGAAATAAAGAACCTGCCATGGAGCAGGGCTGGGGAAGGGGAGGGAACCGGGGATGTTGGTGGTGGGAGATGGGCACTGGTGGAGGGACTGGTGCTGAAACACTGTATGACCAAAACCCAAACATGAACTTTTTAATTGTATATCTTTTTATTTGTATGGAGATGGGCACTGGTGGAGGGACGGGTGCTGAAACACTGTATGACCAAAACCCAAACATGAACTTTTTAATTGTATATCTTTTTATTTGTATATCTCACGGTGGTATAATAAAATACTTAAAAAAATAAATAAAAAAAAGAAGTTGCAGTTCTGCTTTTAAAAAAGATTATAAAAGGACACGGGTGGGGGCATGGGGACAAGGGCAGAGGGCCTTAAGGGATTTGAGGACACACCCAGACATTATCAGGAACTTACTGGTGCCTTGCTTAAGGAAAGATTCCCAGAACTTCTCAGGAGATCATATATGGACCTGAACTAAGTGCTAGAAAGGCAAGTTTCTTACCTCCTTTCTGTCTCTAGCCCAATACCTAAATTAATAAAAAATTCTCTCTTTTTAAGTGCACTGATTTGTTAACTACATTTACAAAATCCTTTTTCAACTGTATGCAAATTATTGTGTTGCTGACTGAGTACTTTCATAAAACCAAGCAGGCATTTAAACTGACATAGTCAACGTCTTTCAACTTGGTTACCCATATCCATCTGCCTAAGCCTACTTAATTTATGAATAAGGACATCAGCAAATTCATACTTTCATTGATAATATAAAACTGTCCTGGGTGTCACAATAGTCCTTAAACAAAAGATGCAAAGTCCTTGATGACATTTCTTCTCCTTGGTATCCTACAACTTGAATACTGTAATATAAAGTCAGTGCATTCGTACATCTTTTGTCGGATGATAAATAGCAAGGACAGAAATGATAGGGAGCTAGATTTATAGATGGATAGATAGACCCATCACCACTACTACCACTACAAAATAAAAATAAATAGAAGCACTACTAGTGAGAGATAGAAGAAATTGGGAAAAGAAACTCATGTTACATAATTCTGTTTCACAGTTATGAGAAAAAACAACTTGTAAGTGTTGGGTTTTATATTGCTTAGAAAATATCCAAACAAAATGTTAATGGTTCAGCCTGTTTCCTTTCTTTTTTATTTTTATTTATTTATTTTGCTTTTTGGGTCACACCACGCGACGCTCAGGGGTTACTCCTGGCTCTGCGCTCAGAATTACTCCTGGTGGTGCGCCGGGAACATATGGCATGCCTGCGATTAAATTGGGTCGGCTGTGTGCAAGGAGGCAAGCACCCTACCCACTGGACTATCGCTCCGGCCCAGTCTGTTCTTTTTTTTTTGCTACTGATAACAAAATATTAAAGTATCAGAGTTAATATGAGCAAGGAATTCATGTTCAAAAATAAATCAGCACCTCATAATTTGTGACACCTTGTTCATATTGTAAAGTTACCAAAATAAGAACACTGAGAAATCAATGCTGGGAAAGTGTACTCTGGAAAGAACTCCAAGTGCCTGTATAAACTTACACTGAAAAATTTAGGCTTGTGAAGGATGAATCTACTAAACAACACCCAATACCCCCCACACACACACACCTCCCCAAGAAAACAGTCATAGAGAAAGATAAGATTACACAGAAAAGTTTTATGGAGTACCTTCTTGCATAATGGCATAAAAATTCATTACACACACAGGAGGCCACAAGTCTTTTGAGACTGATATATGCAGAAACACAGTTTAGACTAAAAGTGAAGGGGACAAGATAAAGTGAAAGCACTGAACTTCTAAAATTCTACATTTCATAAATGAGCTGATAGTGTTTCCTGACTGCAGCATATGCTAACATTGAAGAAAATGAAAAAATTACTCTTAACAGCAGCATTATGTTGCAGAAAAAAAACAGCAACTAGAATCAGCGATGGTAGCTACAGGCATTGAGGCATAAAGAATTTCAGCAGGCCCAAATGACAGAACATCGAGCCATAGAAACATTGAATTTTCCCTGTTGTATTTTGAACTTCCTTGTGATTAGTTATTCCTTTATTTCTTCCTTTTACTCCCGTTATGGGAACACTCACATAATCTATGTTAAGCCTATCCTTGAATTTAGGAAGCAGAGGTTCCATGTTTATAGATTTGTAGATGCAGTATAATTTTCCTCCAAGATGAATGATTCTCAGAATCTCACCCATAATATACTTGATTGATTTAGATCATGATATTTGGAACTATTTAAGCCAATAATAATTAGTTAATATTTTGAATTTAGTTGCAGTGCTGTAATTGATTGAAAGACTGTGGCTACTGGGATTGGGTGAATGTATTATGTATTATGGAGGAGATGTAGATCTAGGATGAGAAGGTAAGACTGTTATGGGTTGAGTGGTATCCACCAAAAAATAAGGTATGCTTATGTACTAAGAAGTGGAATCTGTGAGTATGATCTTGGTTAGAAAAGGCCTGGAGGAGGGTCTGCAGATATAATTATAGATTTTTATATATTATTATCCTGGGATATACAAGCAAGGTCTTTGACAAACATTCTTACAAGAGACACAAAAAGGAGTCTGGGGTGGAGTAATAGTACAGCGGGGAGGCCATTTGCCTTGCACGTGGCCAACCTGAGTTGGATTCCCAGCAACCCATATGGTCCCCTGAGCACTGCCAGCAATTCCTGAGGGCAGAGCCAGGAGTAACCCTGAGCAATGCCGGGTGTGACCCAAAAAAAGAAAAAAAAGGGGGTCATATGAAAATCTTGACATAGTGTTGTCATCACAATTCTAGGAGTGTCATCCATCATCAAACCAGGAATAAGCAAAGAATGGAATCTCCTCTGGAGCATCTGGAAGTTGCATAGCCTGAAAAAATACTTTGATTTTAGAAATTATCCTCTATAATGATGAGAGAATAATCTCTAATATATGGGGGAATAAATTATCATTGTATTGAATCACCAAGTAAGTGACTGCAAACTTGGGAAAAAATATAGTGGCCACACGGTAGAACATGTGAATGGATTTCCTGATATAATTGTTAATAATGTGTCAGAATATACACAAAAAGTGTATTAGTTTTAAAAGTCACTTTGAGGACCAAAGATAGTACATCAGTTATGGTTCTTACTTTGTGTTCTGTCCTGGTTTTATCTCTGACACCACTTGGAAAATTGCTAGGATGATGCCATAAACAAACAAATAAACAAATAAATAAATAGATAGATAAATACATAAACAAATAGATGAATAGATGGATGGATGGATGGATGGGTAGATAGATAGATAGATAGATAGATAGATAGATAGATAGATAGATAGATAGATAGATAGATGGATGGATGGATGGATGGATGGATGGATGGATGGATGGATGGATGGATGGATGGATGGATGGATGGATGGATGGATGGATGGATGGATGGATGGATGGATGGATGGATGGATGGATGGATGGATGGATGGATGGATGGATGGATGGATGGATAGATAGATAGATAGATAGATAGATAGATAGATAGATAGATAGATAGATAGATAGATAGATAGATAGATAGATAGATAGATAGATAGATAGATAGATAGATAGATAGATAGATAGATAGATAGATAGATAGATAGATAGATAGAGATAAAAGGATAAGGCATATTCATTCTGAGAGTCTATGTAATTCATTTGTTTAGTTGTATACATTAGTTTTATGGTCTAGAGAAGGCTGGAAAAACTATATATGACTAAAACAAATCAGGGGTGACAGCGGCTGAAACTAAAGAGAAAGACTGTTCAAAAGAGAATTGGGATAAATAACATCATGAGTATCTAGATTATTGTGATTATATTGATTTATTTTTTTAATTTTGGCAAAACTTAGACAAAACGTAAAACTATATATATAAATGTATGTATTGCACTGAACATAAATTTTACTTCAGTCATTTAAACTTTTTTAATTTCTTGGGATATATACTTATGAAGCTCTTGCTTCATAATGTTTGAAGCAATTATTTTGGAACAATTTGAACATACTGATATTGGAATTTATTTATTTCTGAAATTCACTAGATTTACATGAATTTTTAATGATTTTTGTTATCAGTTTATTCAAAAACAACATTATTTCTAATTTCTATTGAAAATTTGCTGTATAGAAAAATGCTAAATGTAATGCTCTGTCTTTAGTTTATAAGAACTGAAAGCATTTCTTCTAAAATTAACATGAGTGTAAAGCATCCCCCAAATAACTACTATTTTTTTTTAACTCAAAAAATATTTTTTAGGCTCTTCTGTGGCAAGAACAATGTTAATTGCAGAGATTGTATTAGGAATGGCTGCAGAAGATTATTAAGAAACAAATCTTACATACTTAAGAAATATAAAGTAAGAATAAAGTAAGTATAATACAAAACAAATTCTAACTAAATCCTTTGGGTCTTAGAAGATGAAGCAATTGTACCCTTGGGAGGGCCTTTTTCAAACAGATGGACTAGAGTTGAAAATAGGGGGATTATGTATATAAACAGAAAAAAAGAGTTCGAACCAGAAAATAACAGCCTGGACAAACATGTGTGCTATTGACTGGATATTTGTTCCCCCTCAAATCCACATGTTGGAACCTGATTATCAAATATCATGGTATTAAGCTGAAGTCTCTGGAGAGTGATGAGGTAATAAAGATGATGAAAAATAGTGCCCTTATGAAAAGGAAGAGAATAGTGATATTGCTTTTTATTTTCTGCTATATTAGAGTACAACAAGACCATCATAAGGCAAAGAACCCTCACCAAATCCCCCTGCTGCCCCCGGATCTTTTTCTTCCCAAACATCAAAACTATGAGAAATCAATATTAGCAGTTTAAGCCAGACAACCTATGGTTATTTCGTACAAGACCTCAAACAACACAGAAGTAGAAGACAGAAACAAAACAAAACAAAACTCATTCAGGGAATATTATAATCTCTGACAAGAATTAGATTTAATTGGGGGCCGGAGGATAGCATAAGGGGATGGTATTTGCCTTGCCTATGGCCTACACAAGTTCTATCCTTGCCATCCCATGTGATCCCCAGAACACCGCCAGGAGTAATTCCTGAGTGCAGAGCCAGGAGTAAACCCTGTACATTGCTGGGTATGACACCCCAAAAAAAAAAAAAAATAATTAGAGTTCGTTGTAAAAACTGGAATAAAACATTTTTACATGTCTTAAATATATGATGCTTGGTGTTTGTTCTTAATTCAGTCACCAGTGAAAAGCTGTTAGTACAATACTTGGAAATTTTGAGAATCTTGTAAAGCTGTTGATTTATTTCTTTAGAAAATTCACATTGGTACATGATGTGGTGTATCACTTTAGAAGTTTCACAGACATCTGGAGCACCTTGCATTCATGGAAACTTCCAGATAAAATATTTTTTAGGAAGTTGCCTAGAATGAAATGAATTTTATTTCATTCCTCAACATAGGATTAGAATGGAGAACTGCATGAATAAAATGTCTGAAGTAAAGAAAATATTCTTAAATGCTGACATACATTAGAATTACCTATAGAGATTAAAAATATCTATGTTCGTAAGTGTCACCCAGATATTCTCCAAAAGACTCCATTGTGTTGAGAGAAAATTAGATTAATTTTTTAAATAGAATGTATCTGGGTTTGATACCTAATTCTCTAGAAAAAATACTAGTGAAAAATTAGAAAGGCAACTGAATTAGTCATAAGGGAGACTATTGTGAGCACTCTGTGCTTCTGATTTCTTAGTAAAGCATAGAAGAATCAGAAAAAAATTAAAAAATTGAGATATTTTCAACCCTGCTAATTCTCAAATCATTCTCCACACTCAGTATTAATTTAACCTAAGCATAGGATCATCTTCAGTACTACATTTTCCCTGGAAAAGCTGAATCCTTTACATTAGCCAGAGCATTTAAGAGGAAAACATTAGGATCACATAGTCATAGTATTTAAAGCTACTATGGTCTCAGTGGATTAAAATAGTTATCATCCGGTCTTAAAATGATCATCTGCCATAGCAGTTTGAGTAATTTCTGTTCTATGTCTCGATCTGAAAGGATCCAAGGTTTTGATTATATATCAGTCAGTCTTTCCAGTAAGGATTTTGCAAAATGACAGTAATTGGCAAAGTTCTGAAATCAGTAGGCTCTGTTGTTTATCAGAGTTTTATTAGATTCTGACTTTTTTTTATAAATTAATCACTCTTATTGTATTGTAAAAAATTCTCTAGATCCCAAAAAATTTGTTTTGGGTATTAGGTATTTCTAAGTAGGTGCACATCAAATGATTTCATATTAAATCTACAAATCAATGTATTACATATACTTCCTTATTACTTCTTAGGCAAAGGTAAATAACAGATTGATTGTGTTTATTGTTAAGACTACCATTTTCATTTTTTTAAATTCTGAAACATCTAAATGAATACATAGTAGTCATATTTATTACCAAGAAGTATTTAGTTCATCCAAGAATAAAGGTTCACAGTGTCAACATAGACACATTGTTCTTTTAAAAGTGCTAGAATGCATTTTTTAAAAATTTCTCAGAAAAATATTCTTTTTTTCTCTACTGGTTATATCACTCCCTCTTCTTTTGGAAGAGACTTTCCCTTTGCAGATAATATTATTTTATTGAAAACTATCCATCATAAAAGCCCATCCTCTTTCCAAAGTAGACCAACCACATTATCTTGACTCACCAAGGTACAACCTCATTAGCTAAGAAATGGATACCCACTTCAAAGGTGTTTCGAACTGGAGCTGGAACAGTTAGAACAATGTGATAGACATGATGCGGAGTAATATTTGGTTTATGGTGCAGAGATAAATGCGTGAGTCCAGAAGAAATGGTAGCCATGTATTCAGTCACATTAAGATAGTAAACAAGATGCATACTAAAATGAGACCTTCATAAAGAGATGTAATTGTTGAATAATTCCTTAAATTTTAGGAGTAACCCTAATATTCTTCAATGTTCTGTTCTCTAGTAATGCAACCACTGTTAACAGGCAGTCTTAGAACTTGAAATGTGACTAGTTTTTTAAATCTAAAAATAACAGCAAAACAAGGGCTAATTTCTTAAGACTCTAAAATAATGCTTATTACAAATATATGTAAAATATATGGTGCTCTATGAACTTAAGCTAAATTTAAAAATTAATTTGAGAATTTTTTAATTTTAGAATTTTTCAAATGTTTAATGTGCCTTTTAGATATTTTCATGTCACACAAGTCTCAAATTATAATTTTGAGAGAGGACAGCTTTTGAGGGGAATCTATGTTTTTGTTTTGTCAGTTGTTTGGTTTCTTTGTTTGTTTACCCAGTTTGGGTGGAGTTTATGGTCTTGTGCAATAACAGAGCCTTGATTGTTGCCAAAATGGTTAACCAGATCAGTTCTGAAACAGAATTGATGATAGATCCAAAATGTGGAACTAGCTATATCTCAGTTCTGAGGAAACAAAGACATTTTTTCCAATCTGAGCTTAGAAGCAGAGATAATAGCTAATTATTAGATATTATTTCTTGTGATTAACATTATTCACTTCAAGCAAATAAGCAGCAAATTATTTCACCACCAAAATAAGTTTGTTTAAGAACAACAATGAGAAAGCAATTCTAAGTGTGTTGATTTCTTTGTAAGTCTTGCATATATTACCCAGAACAGAGTAAATACATAATTCTTTTAAAAAGTAGAGAGAAATTGCTGAGAGGGAGAAAGAAAGTTCAGTGGATGGAACTGGGGTTTGAAGAACAGTGGCAAGTGTTAAGTGATGGCATTCTTTTATTGATTGAGCTGTTCCTGGGCAGGCCAGGAGTTCCTTCCTCTTACTGGAGGGAACAAAGTGATACAACTTACTGTTCTATTTGAGCTGACAACACACTGGTAGAGAAGAAAGAAAAAAGAAAAAAAAATAATTTCAGTGCTTCCAATCTTTCTTTGTTACTTAAAATTGCTGTATAAGCCTTTTATCCCTCTTATAAAAACAATTTTTCCTGTGTTCCTTCATAATTATTTGAATGACCATGTTTGCTACATACAGTTTGCTATATGTAAATTTTTTATTTTATAGAAACAAACTTCTAGAGATATTTTACTATGTGACACACAAAAACAGCAAACATATAAAATTGGAGGTGGTATAATGTTAAATAAAATGAACTCCAATTCCACAGTTTGATATACTAGATTCTTTTTTTAAAATTGAATCACTGTAATATAGACCATTACAAAGCTGGTCATGATTTATTGGGTTTCAGTTGTATAGTGTTCCAACACACATCCCTCCACCAGTGCACATTTTCCAACCAATGTGCACTGTTTCCCTCCCTCACACCTCCTAACATGCCTCTAGGCAGGCACTTTTCCTCTTTCTGTCTCTGTCTCTGTCAGTTTCTCTCTCTCTCTCTCTCTCTCTCTCTCTCTCGCTCTCTCTCACTCACACACACACAAACATACGTAATTTGCAATGTAGGTACTAAAGTGTCAACATGTATATCCCATTACCTACTTTCAATTCTCAGTTCTAGTCTAGCATTACTATTTCCAACTATTATTGTAAAAAGATCCCTTCTCTATATTACCTACCCTCCGCCACCCACACACATATTGGTGATTCCAACCATTGAAACTTCCTTCTGGCCCTTGTTTTCCCTGGCCTTGGATATTAGTCTCATACTGTATATTTTTTATACCCCACAAATGAATGCAGTCATTCTATCTGTTCTTCTTCTGACTCAGCATGATACTCTCCAGAGTTAAGGAGTAAGCCTTGAACACTACGGAGGGCCCCTCAAAAAAAGAGAAAAAACATTATATAAATTCTTGATAGGAGGTTTTTTATAGTATATCTTTATTCTCCATCATCTGGGCCTTTTTCTTTAATTGTGTTGATATGAGTGAACTGAAGAACAATCTATCAATAGTGTTGTTCCATTTTGAAATTGGACACCAGAATTTTTCATTATCTTGCCACTCTTTGGCAATGCTTAGAAAGTAAAAATATTGTATCTTGAATTCTTACAAAGCTGATTCCCACACATAAACTGAATTATCCTTTTGTGAGGACAAAAGTGAGTGCTAGTGATGTTAAAGTAGGATAGAGGAAGGGCTGGAACGATAGTCCAGTGGGTAGAGTGTTTGCCTTGCAAGTGGTGGGACCCAGGATTGATCCTCAGCATCCCATATGGTTCCCGAGCACCTCCAGGAGTAATTCCTGAGTGCAGAGCCAGGACTAACCCTTTAGTATGCTGGGTGTGACCCCAAAAGCAAAAATAATAATAAAAATAAGATAAACCCATCTTTGTGTAGGTACTGTTAAAATATATATAAAGTGGATAGAGGAAAGGCAATTTGAATCAAGACGTTTGATTTTAGTTAACAAATCTTGCAGTCAAAGGATTTTCTCATCAGGGTGCTTCAATTCATATTTATTAAAGTATCATGAGCTACAATTGTTTTAATGTTTTAAGTATATAACGATGATTCCCTTCATAAAGAGGCAGCAGTTCTGATTTATATTCCTTCTCTAAGGTTTAGATTAATAAATTTTATTTCTTTTGTTTCCCCTTTTTGGGCCACAACTGCCAATGGTTAGGGTTACTCTCTGGCTCTGCACTCAGAAATTACTGCTGGCAATGCTCAGGGTACCATATGGGATGCCGAGGATTGAAACCGATTGGCCACATGCAAGTCAAACACCCTACCTGCTGTGCTATCGCTCCAGCTCCTTAATAAGTTTTCTTTCCATATGCTTGAGATTGAACTCTTCATTGTATTTGGAATTGATATTAATTTTTATGAACTGCTTATTCATTTCCTTGACTTTATTTATGAGTAGACTTCCTTTGTAGAAATATAGCATTAAACTTTAGCCAAATATGTTTTGAATATTCTTTTTAATTGTCTGTTTTTACCCTTAGTTGTGCTTTTTTAATTCTAAACTCACAAAATCTTAATGTAATGAATTTATAAATGCTTCCTGAAAAGTATTATCTCATTATGATCAGAGAAAACTTCTGGGGCCTGAGAGATGATTGAATGATAGAATTGCACAAGCAACTCTATTTTAATCCCTGGTACAACAAGCCTGGAAGATAAGTGATAAAAGTGAAACAAGTGATGATACTCACTTGTTTGATAACAACAGGAAGATAAGTGATAAAAGTGAAACAAGTGATGATACTCTCCATATCCATCTATTTATAGGCAAATTTCATGACTCCATTTTCCTTAACAGCTGCACAGTATTCTATTGTGTAGATGTACCAAAGTTTCTTTACCAGTCAGATTGACTAGATTCCTAAATGAACGTCCTAACTGGAGTATTTCTGGCTTATAATTCCTTTGCAGTAAAGACATCAATTTAGTTTTCAAGCAATGACAACATGTATACCATATTTAAGGATGGTTAACGAGCAGAAATAAAGGAATGAATACTGGAGAACTGAAGCATTGTTTGATAGCTTAAACATCAAAATGTTGTTCAAAGAAAAGGGACCTAGTGATTTGTATACAATAGTTAGATAATTCATAACAGGTTTTTAAAATTGGTTAGGGTTTTATTAAGTTTATTCATATTGAAAACCTGCTATAATTGTTTTATTTATTTAATTTTTAATATCTTATTATACCACTGTGAGATATACAATAACAAAGATGTTCATGTTTGGGTTTTGGCCATACAGTGTTCCAGCACCCATCCCTCCACCAGTGCCTATGTCCCACCAGCAATGTCCCCAATTCCCTCCCCCTCACCTAGTCTGCCTCTATGGCAGGTTCTTTATCTCTTTCCTGTCTTTTGCTTTCTCTCTCTCTTTCTATCTTCCTTCTCTTACACATTATGGATGGCAATACATGGGCTATATAAATGTCATTCAAATGCATGGGCTATATAAAAGTCATTCAAATGCATAGCTGAGCTGATACAAAGGAGAAAAATTGGAGGAACAAAATGTAGTAATTCTGGGATGGATGGAAGAACATAATTGCAAAATTCTGTAACAAAATATTAGCACATCACTAGATAGCAAAATATAGATGTTGGCGTAATATCTCATTGGAACATAAAATTATTGAAATATTAAGAAGGGAATTGAAATTTAAGGAATGACCTATATTGTAGTACTGTTTCTAAAAAATAATTTTCCTGACTTTTATTTTATTTTTGTGTCAGTATTTTATTTTAATAATTACAAAAATGTTCATGTTTGGGCTTCGGTCTTACAGTGTTCCAGCACCCATCCGATCCACCAGTGCCCATTTCCCACCACCAATGTCCCTGATTCCCTCCCCGTCCCTAGTCTGCCTCCGTGGCAGGTTTTCCATCTCTTTTTCACTCTCTCTCTCTCTCTCTCTCTCTTTCTCTCGTCCATCTCTTACATATTGTGGATTGTAATACATATACTTAGAGATTATCATGTATATGTTTTGCCTGTATTTAATGCTAAGTTCTATGTAGTAATAGACTTTTGACAATTGTTGGCACACTGTTCCCTTCTCTATCTTACCTAACCTCTGCTCCCACACGTTTGTGGTAATTCCACCTTTTTTTCTTTTTTATTTTTTGTAGAGTTTTATATTTATTTATTTATTTAAATTTTTTATTATACCACAGTGAAACATAAAACTACAAAGGTGTTCATAATTGGTTCTTGGTAATAGGGTATTCCAGCACCCATCTCCACCAGTGCCCCATTTCCACCACTAGTGTACCCACTCCCCTCCAACTCACCCCCAGGCTGCCTCAATAGCAGGTACCTCCTTTCCTCTCTCTGTCTCTCTCTCTGTCTCTGCATGTCTCTCCCCTTCTTTTGCACATTGTGGCTAGCCCTGAAGAAATTTAGGGCTATCATTTAAGTCTCTTTGTGTATATCACTGTCTTCCTGTTCATCTTGATTTGCTTGAGCGGGCACCAGTAACATCTCCATATGACCTGTCTCATGCAAGTAGAGCCCAAGGAAACCTGCTTGCTCCAGGAACATAAAGAGCCTCAGAACATTCCATCAGGTCATGGGAATGAGGTCTATAATTGTTACTGCTTTCTGGCATATCAAATACGACACGGGTAGCTTGCCAGGCTCTGCCGTGTGGGTAGCATACTCTTGTAGTCATCTCAAAATCCAGCATTTATTGATGAACCGTGCGGCCGCAAGCAGCCGCATGAACCGGGCTGTGATAGGCTGGTCTGCTGGATGGAATTCTGACGAGGAGGAAGTCTGGATGTGGAAAATGGAGGTCCTCATGGAGTGGGGTCATCTGGCTTGTTGTGAGTCTCTGCTGGGGTGGCTGGGCCAGGGCTAAAACCTGCCATCCCTCCCGGGCACCTCATGAGAAGCTGGGCACAGTGAGAGCCAGTAGCAGCTCTGCCCCATGTCTGTCTCTGGATAAGCATACCTGGGCCAGATTGAAAAAGACTGCAGCAGGGTGGATCTCGATGAGTCGGGCTGTGATAGGCTGGTCTGCTGGGTGGCATTCTGACAAGGAGGAAGTCTGAATGTGGAAAATGGAGGTCCTCATGGAGTGGGGGTGTCGTATGGCTTGTTGTGAGGCTCTGCTGGGGTGTCGGGCCAGGGCTAGAACCTGTCATCCCTCCCGGGCACCTCATGAGCAGCTGGGCACAGTGAGAGCCAGTAGCAGCTCTGCCCCATGTCTGTCTTTGTGTATATTCAATGGTGAATTCTTGTCTAAATTACCATAGTGAATTCTTGTCTAAATTACCATTTCCCACACTTAGTAAAACACTGGTATATTTATATCCCATTAATGAATGCAGTTATTCTATATCTGTCTTTTTCCTTCTGATAAATTTCACTCCAGCATGATAGTCTCCATGTCAACCCATTTGTAGGTAAATTTCATAATTTCATCTTTTCTGACAGCTGCATAGTATTCCATCATATAGATGTACCACAGTTTCTTTAGCCAGTCCTCTCTTCTCTGGCACTTAGGTTGTTTTCAGATTCTAGCTATTGTGAATAGTGCAAAATAAATAAAGAAGTAAAGATAGTATTTTTGCTATTTGTTTTGGGTATCTAGGGTATGTTCCCAGGAGTGGTATTGCTGGATCAAATGGGAGCTCAATATCTAGTTTTTAAGGAATGTCCATGTTGTTTTCCTAAAAGGGCTGAACCAATCGGCACTCCCACCAACAGTGGATGAGAGTCAGTATGCCCTTACATTTATTTTATATATTGGATTCAAGTAAGGGTTAAATCAGACATCTGTCAAATAAGCAAAAGAATACCATCTTTTTTTCTCCTTACCAGTGAAGCAGATTAAAAGACTTTACATACTATGAAGAAAAATCTCTTTCTCTGCTATTTCAGCCCTGTCCAGAGGCCTCAGTAACAAAACTGAGCTGTCAGCAGCATTGCAGCAATGATGACAGACCCAAGTAAAAAGTCTATAATACTTCTTTGACACAGGTTAAAAGATAGTTGGACATTTCTGAAGTGTAAATGAAAAAACAATTATCAACCATTAATTTGGAAATGCAGTGAAAATATCTCTGAAATGAGAGGGCTAAAAAAGACCAGCTTAGATGAATTTACAAACAGCCCACCAAGAGCTGGAGAGGCACTACAAGGGTGGAGGCACTTTCCTTACATCATACTAACCATGGTTTGAATCCTATTTGGTCACCTTAGTACCACCAGGGATCACTCTGATAACAGATCTTGGTCTCTGAGTACTAAATTTAAAAACATAAGAATGAATGC
>JAJIBD010007677.1:0-101417 GCA_021461705.1 Cryptotis parvus | reverse complement strand
GTCACTCACACAGACACAAACAATACACACACCCATAAAAAACAACACACACATAAACAACACACACACACACTTTCTTTCCTTTTTTATTTACACAAAGAATGTGTTGATGGCCAGATACAGCTTACTCCACATTGCTTGCCAATGTTAAATGCAAAAGATATAAACACAATTTTAAATATATAATAGTCACTTTTTGCTGTGTGTGGTGTCAGAAACAAATCCAGGGGCTCACTTATGCTAGACACCGTTTTAACTTTGATCTACACCCTGAGCCCTAAAGTCACTTTAAACTCATTATTCACATCTTTTGAACCAGTTTCAGTGACTTGAAAAGACTAAGTTCTGAAGAATTATAATGATTTGATGATGGTCCTTCATTTAGTCATGAATTTTCATTTTCCTCAGTTATTCCAAATAGTTTTCTCAAAGCTTTTTGTTGATGTTTAGATCTAGAAATTTATTTCTAAATCATTTCTGAGACATGCTTGCTCCAAATTAAGGGTTACTTGAATTTAGTTTTACTCTCTGGAATTTATCATTTTTCCTTTGAGATGTGGGTTATATTTATTCTTCCCTTTGTAAAAGTTTTCTTTATTAATATGACAAAATGTGGAGAAGGATCACGAGTACAGTATAGGGTGTTTGCCTACAGTGCAGGCATTATGCATTCAATTCCCAGCATCCTGTATGGTTGGTCCACTGAGTCCCGTCAGGAGTGATCTCCGAGTGCAGGGCTAGAAGCAAGCCCTGAGGACTGCCAGGTCTGGCTACAAAAAACAAAATGACAAAATGTGAGCTTTGAGTGCCAGTCAAAATGGTTAAAAGTTTTGACAAATTATAAATTACTAAGTTTATATTTGTATTTATGTGTTTCTAATACTAGAAATACTTTGGATGTTATTTTAAAACAAGTAAATGAACATAATATATTAATACTCTCTAATGTAAGGGTTTTGGGAGAACACTAAAGAATTTTTTAAATTAATTGTTAAAATAATATTTTAGACATCTTGAGTTTGCATCAGGTTGCAGCTCTGGTATCTTCCTCTTTATGAAATATGTCCAATTCTTTTACTATACTGTTTAACTAGTAGAAAGAATCCTGGAGGCGACTGAGCCTAAATCTTTTATGTAGTTTCTATGCATTTTTGTGTTTTATGCAAGAATTATTCTGAGAAGACCTTTATGAGTCTATCAGTTTTTGATAAATGAACTTGGAGATGGATTTGCTGATCTTTGGTTAGAATCCTAGACAAAAATCGGCTTTGTCTGCTTCTTTGTTAGAGTTGGTTGAGCTGTTACTTGGCTGAGTGTGGAAATGTAGTTTAATGGATCACGTCAGGCTGGAATGATTGCTTTGTGATTTGTTGAATGGAGATATCTAGATTGGTGACAAGGAAAAATTATAATCCAATTCAGCAAAATTATGACAATCTATGCGAAGTGAAAATAAGTATAGCCTTGCTGATTTAAATCCTTAATGCTTAGTCTTAAATTTCGAAATGCAAAGTTTAATGATGCAAGGCGAAAATAGTCATTTTCTCCTGTACTTGACTTGTAAAATTAAACTACACTTTTTATTTTAAGGTCTGTTAAGTATTTTGTACCAATATGAATGAATCTTGACAATCCTATAATGTCCTTCAAAGATGATAAAGATCATTATATAATATAATATATAAATATGTGTATATACATATATGTATATATGTGTGTATACATACATATATGTACATATGTATATATGTATATATACATGTATATACATATAGACATATATGTACAAATGTATATATGTGTATACATATACATATATATGTGTATATTGCCATTTTGGGGGCCACACCCGGCAATGCTCGGGAGTTACTCCTAGCTCTGAACTCGGGAATTTCTTCTGGCGGTGCTCGGGAGACCATATGGGATGCCAGGGATCGAACCTGGGTTGGCTGCATGTAAGGTAAACCCCTACCACTGTGCTATCATTCTGGCCCTGATCATGATATTTTTTAAAGTTTGTTAGTCAAGTAAATGTTTAAAATATGTATGTTTGGAATATATGCATGCATACATACATACATACATACATACATGCAACAAGACTTCTATTAAGCCGTCTAGGCCAACAATGAGGATAGAATTTAGGTTGTTTATAAGGTGTGTGGGGGAGATAGGCCATGGGAAGGTGAGTGTTTTCACTGAATGGGAGCAACATGAGGGTCCTAGATATGGTTTGAGTGTGGGCTTGATTACTTGTCACTTTACGTATGAATCTGGATGACTAAGAGCTAATGCATGGATATAAAGTTTGGGAGCAAGTGAATGGTTTAAAAAGACAAAGATGCCACTTTGTGGTAAGAACGGTCAGTGTGGATTCTTAAGCAAAATTCAATGTATAAGAACCATTTTCTTTTTATAGTTGTGTCGGTATTCCATACATTGTGTACAGGAAAAAAATACCTTCATAAAGCAGTTTAGTGATAGGTGTGAAAAAAGTGATATTTGTGGAGGTCAGAATGATTCAGGAGTTGAGGGAGGAGACTAAATGATTGACTAGCTTAGTTGATGTAGTCAAGAAAGTGTCAAGGATAAATCTCGGATTTCTTCCAAAGCATTATTGATCCACTTTCCTGAGAGAGAGGAAATATAGGAGAGGTTTATTTAATGCTGGATATTGTGTATAATTTTGGATTTTTATGTTTAATAACATGACATAGGCCACTGAATAAAGTTGTTCAGTGGGAATCTGGCTGCATTGGTAAACCTAGATATAAAACCAACAATATTTGGTTTGTTTATTTTTGGGTCACAGCCAGTGATATTCAGGAATTCCTTATGAGGATGAACTCAGGAGTTACTCCAGACGGTGCTCAATGAACCATATGGGATGTCTGGGATCAAACCTGGGTTGGCTGTATGGAAGGCAAGCACCCTCCCTGCTGTCACTCTGGCCTCCTCAAACCATCAGTGTCATGAGTATTCTTTCTAAAATAAATCATGTTTTTCTCAATTATAATTAATTATATGGAATTTAATTGATCTTTTCTACAGAGTCAACATTGTGATTTTATACAACAGACATTAAATTATGCTTAAAAAGATTATTTTAAGTACTTACTGCAGATCTATTTCAGTATATGACTCTATGAATCTGCCACTCAACATTGTCGAAATATTTCTCAGGGGTTGCTTTAGGTGACATATTAGGGGACCATGGCAGTTTTTTTTAGGTGACACACCAAGCTGTACTCAGAACTTACTTTTGGCTCTGTGCTAAGCCATCATTTCAGGCAGGGCTTGGAGGGCCGTATAGGGTGCTGGGGATTGGGTCTAGATCGGTCTCATATGAGGCAGGTTCCCTGCCATACTATCTCTCCAGCCCTGCATGTCAATTTTCTTTCTGCACTGGGATTTCTTAGAACTGAAAATGCAGTGAAAGGTACTTCTAACTCCTAATGGGTCTGGAATGCTCACTGCTGCTACTTCCAATGCGAGGAATTCAAATACATGTTTGAGAGATTAGGTATTCTTAAAGACGGTTGTTACTGTAACATACCTGAAAATGTTTTGTGAGTGTGCAGAAGATGCCCTGAGCACTGTGGCATGGTCTGTGCAGTTATCTCTCCTATTAAGGGCTATGTGCTCAGACAGATGATCTGGAACTTTCTTGTCAGATCTAGGTGATTCTGGATCTTAATCTCTCTACATTGTTCTTGCCATCTATGAAAGGAAATAAATGAACTGTGATTAAAGTATCATATTAGTTTACAAGTGAATGATTACATGCGTTTCTAACTTTTATTTTCCAATAAGACTATGGAAAGAGAATTATTTTAGTACAAACTTTTAGTCAGTCTATAGGTTATGTTTGGTCTGAGGTGAGAAGTGATGCCATGGATATGATGTGATTAAAAGAGTTTTGCTTAGAAGTACACAAAGTCCTTTGAAAGAAAATGAATGTAGCTTTCCTTGTGAATTTGAATATACTTTACATCTATAACAAATAAGGTCATTTTAACCTTCATTAATAAAGGAAAACTAGCTAAAATATGTTTGCTTATATATTAGATAAAACAATAATGTATTAACTATTTTAAATTACTCATAAAAATTACAGAGAAAGAAAATTTCAAACTATCTTTAATGAGCAGAAATGTAAGCATTCTCAGCAGAGTACTTGCAAAGTTAAAATTTGCTATGTTTTTGTTTAGATTTGATACCAATCATGATTTAAAAAACTCAATAAAATGAGGATAGAATGAACTTAACTCAACATAATAAAATTTATACATTATAAAAATTTTTTGTTACTGGTTTTGGCATATCGAATACGCATCTGAGAGCTGGCCAGGCTCTGCCGTGCACATTCAGGTTTGTAGGGAGTACAAGATGCCGCTCTGTCTCACGTTCATTGATTTAAAGAAAGCCTTTGATTCTGTGGAGACTGAAGCAGTCATCGAAGCCCTAGCCAAACAGGGTGTTCAAACCCAATACATCAAGATATTTTGTGAGCTGTATTATGGATTCACAACCAGGATCTCACCATTCTACAAGGAAGTGATCATTGATGTCAAAAGAGGGGTTCAACAGGGTGATACTATATCACCAAAACTCTTCAGTGCCACCCTCGAGAACATCACACGACAATTAGAATGGGAAGGAATGGGAGTGAAGATAGATGGTCGGCAACTACACCACCTCCGCTTCGCTGATGACATCGCTCCCAATAACACCGAACATTAGCGAAGCGGCACACATGCTGGCTGACTTTGACCAAGAATGTGGAAAGATAGGTCTACAGCTGAATCTCAGCAAAACTATGTTCATGAAAAATGAACTAGTTCCAGAGGCCCCATTCACTCTCAATGGAACAAACATCTCTGAATACAGCAGTAATGTGTACCTAGGTCGAGAAGTCAACATGATGAATGACCTAAAATCTGAGCTGCGCAGGAGGAAGAGAGGCGGCATGGAATGCCTTCAAAGGCATCGAAGAAATAGCTAAAAAGGACAAAGAACCTCCGGCTCCGGCCACATCTCTTTGACTCCACCATTCTCCCTGCATTAACATACTCCTCAGAGACCTGGGCCCTAGGAAAGCAGGATGAGAATGCTATTCGGGTCTCCCAGAGAGGAATTGAAAGAGCTATGCTTGGAATATCACGCCTCACTCAAGTGAAAGAAGGAATCCGGGGCTCCGACCTCCATCGTTATTCCGAATCAGGGGCGCTGTCTTGTTTGCCAAGGCATTGAAAATCAGATGGCCTGGACATGTAATGCGATTTGGAGATGACTGCTGAACTAGAGATATTACCGACTGGATCCCACGGGATGTCAAAAGATCACGTGGCTGCCCGCCTACAAGGTGGTCAGACTTCTTTGTCAAGACCCCGAAGGAACAGTTTGAGGCTCTTCATATTCCTGAATCAAGCAGATGCTATTGGGCTACATCGGCGCGTGTTAGGGTCCAATGGAAATATTACTGGCACCCGCTCTAGCAAATTGATGAATAACGGGATTCAATTGATCAAGTGATCAAGTGATATTATAAAAATTATAGCTAATGTCGTACTCAATGATAAGAAATGGAAAACTTTCCCTTTAAGATCAGGAAATACTTCATCACTATTATTCAATTTATTGCTGGAAACTGCCATAGAAATTAGGCAAAAATTAGTTATTAATGGTATTCAGATTAGAAAAAAAGTCAAGGTATTTTTATTTCACGTGACACGAGATTATATTTAGAAAACCCTATGGACTACACAAAAAGTACTCATAAAAGCAGTGAACTTGTACAGTAATGTGGCAGGCTTTAAAATCAGCATATAGAAATCTGTGATCTTCCTGTATGCAAACAGTGAAATAGAAGAGAGAGAGAATGAAAAGGAAACAGTTGCACCTCAACAATTAAAGTACCTGGATATTAGCTTACCCAAAACAAAAAGGTGAGACATATAGAGAAAAATCATATTTTACTGATAAAAGAAATGAAAGTTGATATAAGGAAATGGAAAAACATCTACTGTAAATGGAATGGAAATGTTAATATTGTAATAATGACATCCTGACCCAAAGCATAGAAACTGATATATGCTGATATATGTCTGTGTATATATATATATATATATACACACACACACACATACACATATCTCTCTATATAAATAAGTTTCTATTAAAATGTCCTAAGCATTTTTATAAGGCATGGATTAGTGCTACTGAAATTTAAATGATGTAATAAAGTCCCAGATCTTCTAACACTATTCTAGTAAAGGAAGATGGTAGACTTTCTTTTTCTTTTTCTTTTTTTTTTTTTTTGCTTTTTTGGGTCACACCTGGCAGTGCTCAGAGGTTTCTCCTGGCTCTGCACTCAGGAATAACTCCTGGCGGTGCTCGGGGGACCATATGGGATGCGGGGGATCGAACCTGGGCCGACAAGGGCCGGCCGCATGCAAGGCAAACGCCCTACCCACTGGGCTATCGCTCCGGCCCCTAGACTTTCTTTTTCTAACTTAAATTGTATTATAAAGCCATACTAACCAAGACAATGGGTACACAATAAATACATACTCTCAGATCAGTTGAATAGAATTGAGAGCCCAGAGATAGATCCTTAATTATATAACCACCTAATATTTGATAAAAGAGCTAAGAGTATGAAATGGATCAATGAAAGTATCGTCCAGAAATTGTCATGGGAAAATTGGCCAGTTGTGTGTAAAAAGAGGAACTCAGACCCTATTCTGATACCAAACACCATGGAAAAAAGTCAATTGAAATGAATGCAATACCTCAATAAGTACCTTAACATCTCTACAGTATACTGAGGAACCTATAGGCAGAAATCTTCATGACATCAAATTGAGTTATCTTGGATGATTCCATCCCATTAGCCAAAAAAATGGAAGCAAAACTGAATTAAGGAGACCACATCAGTTAAAAAAAATTTTGCACTGCAAAAAAAAAATGATGATGAGAATAAAGACGCTCCACTGACTGGCAGAAAATGATTATCCACCACTCTTCTGGCAAGGAGTTAATATCTAAGAAATATAAAGCACTTGTAAAAACTAAAAGAAAACAATCAGTTCTATTAAAATATTGTGAAAAGAGGTGAAATTTTGTTTCTTCTAAAAAGACATATAAATGTCTAATAGTATAAGAATAAAATCTCTGCATCACTTCTCAGTCAAGTGCAAATAAAAGCAAAAGTGAGATATTACTTCACACCACTGAGACTGGCACACACCACAAAGGAATAATAACTTCTTCTTAGTAGGTATGTCAAACAAAATGAACCTCCTCCACTGCTGGTTTAAATGCCAGCTGGTCTAACCCTCTTTGGAAGCAAATGGGCACTTCTCAACAAAACTGAGAATTGGACTTTCTGATAACCCAGTAAGTACTATATAGAGCATCTACTCCAAGGGCTCCAAACCTCCAGTCATAAAAGTTATTTGTGATCCTATATTTATTCCAATACTCTTCACAATATGCAAGACCTGGAAATGACCCAAGTGTACAGAGCAGACGATTAAATAAAGAAACTATGGTCTGTTTGCAAAGTGGAATAGTACTTAGTTATAAGAAAAGTGAAGCCATGCAATTTGCTGTGTGTAAATGTTACTGGAAAATATCATGTTGAGTGAAGTCAGCCAGAGCGAAACACACTTGATGACTAATTTCTTCTCATATGTGGGAAAGAAGCATAGTTGGATAATAACAAATGGCCAGAGAAACAGAATTAAAACCCGATCTATAGGAGTGAGCTTACATGACATGTCACTGAGATAGGTGAAGGGATACAATAAAAATGGTGGCCTGAAAAGAACACTTTGGTGTGGGGGTATTGTATGGGACTCATATTTATGAAATACTATTATTGACAGTATTATAAAATTGTAAATTATATTGACTAAATTCCTTTCAAAAATGAAGCAACTAAAGTATTGTTGAGAATTTTCTCGATATATGTTTATTTTCAGTTGATAATTGTGGGTTTTATATAAGCTGATGTCATAGAGCTGTCACTTCGAGTCTGTTTATTGTATTGTATATAAATTACTTCTAGGCAGAGAAGAAAAACCGTCAGGTACTAAGCAAAGGTTATCTCCTCTCATGTCTGTTTAACTTAGTATTGATGGTCTGAGCCATACAATAGGCAGTAAGAAATAAATCCTGATTGGAAAGCACAAAATGGGAATGCCATTATTTCTATCTGATAGAATAATGCACATAGAAAACTCTAAAGATTTCACTAAAAATTATTAGAACAATAAATGGGTACTGTTAAAGTGGCAGGCTAGAAAATCATTATACTAAAATCTGTTGTGTTACAATACATAAAGAACAAGCTAGAAAAAAGTAATTTAGAAAATAATATCAGTCATGATCCCATCAAAAATGATGAAATTCTTAGGAATAAATTTGATAAAAGAGGTGAAAGACCTGTACTGTGAAAATTGTAAAATATTTTTAAAATTAATAGAACACTTGAAGAGATGGAAAGATATTCTGTGCTCATGGATGGGAGAATTAATATTCTTAAAGTGGTGATTTTTTGCATGTCTACAGATTCAGTAATTCCCATTAAAATCTCAATGACATTTTAAATAAAAGAACAAATACTGCTAAATATTATATTGAAACACACACACTTCATTGCAATCTCAAGAACAAAAGAATAAAAAGGAAGGTGTCATATGTTACCTGAATCCAAATAATACCACAAAGTAAGTTATTAATACAGTATCATACTTGAATAGAAATAAATACGGATCAATTTAATAAAATTGAAGCCCCAAAATAAACCCATTAATATATTAAAAATAAAAAACAAAGGAGCCATATTAGTACAATAAAGGAAATTACAGCCACAGACAAAAGATTAAAATAGGATCGCTGTTTAACTCTAGACCCAAAAATAGATCCAAAATGGATTAAAGACTTGATGTTGGATCATAACCATAAAAATATATATGGAAGAAAACATTGATTCATTTCATGAATTTAGTCTTCAACAGATTGTCTTTTAAAACTCAGCAAAACTTCAATGGAAACAAGAGCAAACATAAATTGATGGGAGTATATAAAATTTGGAAGTTTCTGAGGTCAGAGAAATAGTACAGAAGTCAGGGTGCTTGCCTTGCAGCGGACTGACTTAGGTTTAATCCCCAGCACCATATACGATCCTCTGGGCACTCCCTGGAGTGATCCCTGAGCATAGAACCAGAGCATTGCTGGTATGTCCCATAAAGCAAAACAAAATAAGATTTCCATAGGGCTAAAGAAAATTATCAGCATAATGAAGAGAATGAGAAAGATATTTTTAAACATCATGCATCTAAAGGGATTACCGTTCAAGAAATAAGAACTGATACAATTCCCCAATAGCATAACAAGCAAACCACTTAAAAAGTGGGTAAAGATCTGCATAGAAACTTTCCATAGAGCAGATTCAAATAAGCAATAAGGATATGAAAAATATAAATGTTCATGTTGTTTATTATTAGGGAATTGTAGTCAAAACAATGACTGGAGTACAAGCTTTACATGCTGAAGTTGGGGTTTGATCCTAGTACTTCATGCTGTTGCTAGTACTATGAGGAGGTGATTCTTGGGCTCTGTTGGGTGTGGACCCTCAAATAGTAATAGCAAAAAGAAAAACAAACAAAACATACTCTTTAGAGACCAAGGAGATAACTCTAGGGAATGTTGCACATTTTTGCATGTGGGAAAACCCTATCCAATCCCTGGTACCACTTGTCTCTCTAACACTGTGTCGAGTCCTCCAGCCCTCCAACCCCCAAAAAAATGCCTAAAAATGAGAGTATCTATATGAAAAAGATGAGAGACAGGTGCAGCAGGTAAGGCACTTGAATTGCACATGGTCAACTCAGGCTCAATTTCCGGCATCCTATGTGATTCTCCCAAACCTGCAAGGAGTGATTGCTGAGCACAGAGCCAGGAGTAATCTCTAAGCATGCCTGTTATGGCTCAAAAAGCAAACAAAAAAATAAAAAAAGACTAGGGATAGATAGCAGTATCAGCGTGGTACAAATCATTACTCTCAAGAATTTTGGTAAATTTAAGTTTGTTTGTTTATTTATCTATTTATTTATTTATTTATCTATCTATTTATTTATTTATTTGCTTTTTGGGTCACACCCGGTGATGCTCAGGAGTTTCTCCTGGCTCTGTACTCACGAATTACTCCTGACGGTGCTCAGGGGACCATATGGGATGCCGGGGATCGAACCCTGGCCGTCATGGGCGGCCGCGTGTAAGATAAATGCCCTACCCTCTGGGCTATCTCTCTGGCCCCAATTTAAGTTTATTGTAACAATATTTACAAGAGTCAGACTAGGAAATATATTTGTTGTGCCACGAGGTACTCAGGAATTATTTTTGACTCTGTACTCTACATTCTTTCGGGTCAGGAAAATAAACATTTCTGTTACTGGATTTGGCATATCGAACACGCATCGGACAGCTTGCCAGGCTCTGCCATGCGGGCGCTATATTCCCATTAATTTGTGGGACTCTCTCAGAGGGGTTGGTTGAATTTGGAGGGAATTGCGCGGCGCAGCAGCGCCCGCGCAACGGGAAAGCTGGTTTCTGACTCTGAAGGAACGGTTTGAGGCTCTTCATATTCCTGAATCAACCAGATGCCATTGGGCTACATTGGCACGTGATAGGGTCCAATGGAAATGTTACTGGCGCCCGCCGAGCAAATCGATGAATAACGGGATTCAAGTGATCAAGTGACTCTACATTCACTTGTAAAAATCTCTGGGGACCGTATGCAATGCTAGTGATAAGACCCAGGTTGGCCGCATGCAGTGCCAGTAGCCTACCTATTGTACTATCTATCACTGTAGTCAAGTCTAATTGGTATGGTTTTTATTTTGTATTATTTCAAAAGAGTTCAAGCTGCTAAAAATAGTGGACATCAGCCCCCTTTCACTAGGTACCCAGGAAGCCACCAAGATAAATGGACATGCCTAATACACAGGATCTTAGACCTCATCTGAACCAGGTCTCAGTTAATATATTATTTTTTAAAAAGTATTTTTTGTTTGTTTAATGAAGCTGGTTTGGTCAGTATCCATTTAGAAACCATATGCCAGGACAGAAAGTAGAAGCAGAGTAAAATAGAGCAGTGTTCTCTCCCACACACTCAGTGAAAATTAGTACTTTTCAGGACTAGAGAAATAGTAAGCGAGCCATTTACTTACCTTGCATGCGGCTGACCTGGATCTGATCCTGGGAACCCTTGATGCTCCCCAGAGCACTATCAGGAAGGAAGCTAGGGCATGCGGAGACAGGAGTGAGCATTGAGCACTGCCGGGCTGCAACCCACCCCACTAAAAAAAGAGAGAGAAGTAGAAGAAAGAAAATTAGAACTCTTCAGAGATCTTCTGACAGGATTCTTAATTAATCTTAAAAATGCTTTCTCGTCTCTGAAGCCACCTTTGCAGTTAGTCATTATTCTCATCTCTGTCAACACATCTTCAATTTGATATTCTTCTTTTGTTCCAGACCCTTGACTTTAAAAAAGTAGCTTCAGGTTAATAAAAGGTCATTTTTCCACAGTTCAGTTCTGAAACACCTCCATATCCCACTGAGAGTCATAGTCTAGGAGGGAAGCAGTCACATGCTAGATCTTAAGGACCAGTAAGGGAGTCATGTCATCATGGACTCTTACATTGGCCAATCACATCTATCACAATCAAAAATTGTAATCCCTGGAAAAGTTGCATCTCTCTGCACACATGTCATTTTGGGGGGAAGAAGGTGGTTTTTGGCCACACCCAGCTGTGCTCAGGGCTTACTCTCAGCTCTGTAATCAGGATTAAGTCCTAGTGGGCCCTTGGGACCACCAGGGATTGAACCCAGGTTGGCAGCATGCAAGGCAAAGGCCTTACCCACTGTAGTATTTCTCGGGCCCTCACATGTGTTACCTTTAAAAAGGAGAGGGTGATACATATGTGATAAGCGTTGATCACCAAAAACCGGCATAATGAACACATGAAAATGAAAAAAGGACATTATAATTAAAATGATAAGATGTTTAAAAAATAGTGGATCCCTTTATTGAATTGATTTTTGAACACCATATTCCAAAGCATTTTTAAAAATAAAAATAGGACTGAGAATAAAAAGGAAAAAATAACCTAAACTCTTGAATCAACCCATTTGATCTTTATAAATTTCTGTCACGTTTTCCTTCCTCTCTCAGTTCTTTTGGGATGTGATTATCAGGGATTCTCTGACCTTCACAGAGAAAACTGAGTAAATTCATTGGAACTTCCTGTCTTTGATAGTAAGATTTTTGAGTTACTTGAGTTGTGTGGTTATTTTCTTTTTAAAGTGAGTCTCATCGCTATCTTATCCAATAACTGAGTTTTATATATTCTGCATCCTATCTATCTCCCAAATCATCAGTGGCTAGTCTTTCCTCCTGATCAGACTTAGGTATAACATGCAATATATGTAAGTATAGTTTATATCATATCTATGAATTAAGAATATATGTGCATATATATATATGTATATATATAATATGTTTTTCACGGTCAGGTTAAGGGTTAAGAATTTAACAACCAATAAAAATTATTTCTTTATTTTAATGTAAGTTCAATAAAGAAATCTACCACACTAAATGCCAGTTTGCCAGTTACGTAAAATGTATTTATTCAAATTCATATGGGTCTATATACTTTGAAACCTTGGACTGAGTATTTTCAAGTCTTCAATCTCAAACAACCCTACTCTGTCTATCTCCCTGCTTGTAGGCTGTTGAAATTCAGCCAGGGAAAATATTTCCTAGTGATTCATCTAGTTTCACACTGTATATAAAACTATCATCTCATGTGACTTCTAAGGTTTTCCACAGTTAGACTTACACAATTGTGTTCCTCAGGATCTTCTCACTGCTATTCTAAATTAGGAGAATTAAAGAAAATGAATAGAATTGCTGACCAATAATCACAAATTGTTCTTTTCACATTTCCCCTGGTCCTGCCTGGGGAACTAATTGGCTCCTAACTCATAAATCCAGGCACAACGCCAGCCTTACTTTCTGGAATTTTTTGACAGTGGGTTCTAGTGTCAGTTATTTTATAACAAATTTTGAAAAAAGAACTTTTATAGTATGAACACCTGAACCATGTATTCATTATTATGTGATAATAAACACAGTGTTTGTTCACTTTGTTTAATTAAACTTTGGTCTTCCAGGGAAGAAGTTTTGTGCGCAGGTATGAGATTAGAACTGAACTTAACATGGCAGAGAAATGGCGGATTGGAGGGTGCCGGGGTGGGGGGGGAAGAGTAGTATTGAGGGGGGCAGTGTTGAAGCTGTGTATGAAATTCTATAATTAATATTGTTGTAAATCATGGTGCCTAAAAAGGCAAAAAATTGAAACTAATGAGTTAAAAAGTGTTAATACTAACGAAGATTTTATTTTCGTTTGTTTTTAAAAATGCAAAACTTCATCTTTTGGGACTGAAGAGAGTGATTTATTAATATGCATTGTCAGATTTGCGGTTGCCCTGAATAAATCATGATGACTACTAGATCTTTCCGAGAGGTCAGCTCCATGGGTTGTTTCCACATGGGGCCAAGTGGCACAGTTGTGGGTCTGGAGTGGATGATCTGGATCTCTTCCAGGGTAGCCAACGTTGCTGTGGGTGACGGAGCCCTGACCTCCTGGTAAGGCTCCGCCAGCCCCTGGCCGAGTCCAACATTGCTCCAAGGGTTCGCTCACACGTTTTGGGGAGGGTCCATGCTGGCATTACATGGAGCAGAGGTTTGGACTCCGCCCTTTCCTCCACCACCATGACAGCTACCCCAGAAGAGAGACCCACGCCAGACCTATAGGTCCGTTGGCACACGGACCAGAGCATCTGCGTGACATTCAGCAAATCCATGAACAACGGGAAGACAGTGATACAGTGATATTAGATCTTTCACTTCATAATATTTGTAGTCATGCACAAAGGAGGGCATGTATACATAGTTAACTTTGCTTATGGGTAGATAGTTCTAAGATAAATTTTTTAATTTGATTTATCTTTTAGACTGAGGTAATCCGTTTCACATTACTGTATATGTTCCAGGGGAAACCACTTTACACCTATACGAAGTATTTGTTACAATACCACACTTACTAATATTTTAAGCTTTTTAATTTTTTTTTTTGCTTTTTTGAGTCACACACATCAATGCTCAGGGGTTACTCCTGGCTCTGCACTCAAGAATTACTCCTGGTGGTGCTCGGCGTACCATATGGGATGCCGAGGATCGAACTCCGGCCAGCACGGGCCAGCCGCATGAAAAACGCCCTACCCGCTGGACTATCGCTCCGGTCCCACTTTTTAATTGCTTTGAAAGAATTCAGATTGATTTGTACTTTCACCTTTTGTACTTTTCTCTCCAATTCTCTGTTATCCCTTCACCAGCTCACCTTCGTGTATGAATAAAATTCCAATGCGTTGTAATGATGAACAGTTGTTAGGGTAATTGTTCCTAGAGCTTTATGTATATTTTTTTAGATTATTATCTCTCCCTCTTCATCTTGCTCCGTGTGTGTGCACGCATGCATGTATGCATGTGCGTGTGTGAGCTGAGCTACAGATCAAACTCAGGAGTTTACACATGAAGGAAAGTGCTTTACCGAGGAACTATATCCCTCGTCCTTTGATTAAGGGATTGATGATAGGACCTGTTTTCTAATGTGACAGACAAATGTTCGTTTATGTCTGCTCTCTCTCAAAGCTGGTGAGAGGGAAGAGGACTTCACTCTTGGTTTGAGATTTATGAGCCCTAACATGAAGGCAGATTATGATGGTCCTGAACTCAGCTTGCTCAAATTCCTTTTCGACAAAATAATCATAAAAATTATGTTACTTGAAAATATTTACATAAGAAAGGATGTTTTTGGATATGAAAGTGAGCATATTCTTTCAGTAAATGTTATTCACAACCGTTGATGCTCAGGAGTTACTCCTGGCTCTGCACTAAGGAACTACTCCTAGAAGGGCTAGTAGGATCAGAGTGGGTACCAGGGATCAGACCCAAGTCAGTCGTGTGCAAGACAAGCACCCCGCTTGCTGTGCAATCTCTTCAGGCTCCCTAAAATTCTAAATTAGGGGCTGGAGAGATATTTTATAGAACACTGTATTGATCCATGAATGTAGAGTTATACTAAAGAACTAATGTAGAGTTATACTAAAGAACTATGACAGAGCTATACTTCTAAAGAACAGTCATAGTAAAGCATGCTCAAATGAAAAGATCTATGAAGGGACTTGAGCAGTATTCAAGGGAAGGAGGGTGTTTGTCTTACAAATGACCGACCCTGGTTCCATCCCCAGCATCCAATAAATAAATAAATAAATAAATAAAATCTATGATAAAAGTTTCAACAACACTGAAAACATGAGATTCAAATTTATACACAAACCAAACTTAAAAATGTGTTTGTCAAATGTGGCATGCTGGGGTTGGAGGGAACTCAGGAAAAATGGTGGTGGGATTGTATCTAGAATACTGTCTGTCTAAAATGCAATTACCAATAACTTTGTGGATCACAATTCATTAATAAAATTTTTTCAAACAGAGAAAGTATGAGAGAAAGCATGAATCAAGTCGAAAAGAATCCATACAGTTAAATAAGTCAACAACTGTGCAAAACATAAAAACAAAACCAAGGACTAGAGGGACAGATTAAAGTGGAAAAAGCCAAAGATAAAATCTGTAAACTCATATAATATAAATAACTTGAACAGATTAGAATAAAAGTAAAAACAGAATGAAATGAGGACTGTGACGTAAGAACTACTTGGGCCTCAAAACCGGGGTGTACATGTATAGAACTCTACTCGGCTATAAGAAAAAATGACATCATACAATTTATTACTATATAGACGGAACTGAGTGAAGTCAGCCAGAAGGAGACTAACGGATCAGGAATGAAGTCTCTCATGTTTGGGAGAGAAACGTGGCATCAGAATCACAAACGGTTAAGACAACCAGACCTCAAAACTGCTTTATAGAACTGAGCTTACCAAAGTCAGGTTGGAGGGGTTGGGAGGGGACTCAGATACAGTGGCCGAGAGGAGAAGACACCGACGGTGTGGTGTTGTAATGTTGCATGCATGAACCCCTATCATTAAAAGGTTTTTTTTTTTTTTTTTTGCTTTTTTGGGTCACACTCAGCAATGCCCAGGGGTTACTCCTGGCTCTGCACTCAGGAATTACTATTAGCGGTGCTCAGGGGACCATATTGGATGCTGAAGATTGAACCTGGGTTGGCTGCAAACACCCTACCCTCTGGATTATTGCTCCAGCCCCATATCATTAAATGTTTTTTAAATCACAGTGGTTAAAACTTTTTTGAATAATCTTAGATGAACTATGTGGGGGAGGAATAACAAGCACATCACATGGTTCTTGAAGAAGAGAAAGAGAAATATCTTGAATTTTAACCTTGTTTACTTGTAGCTATTATAAATCACTGTTATAAATCATAATGCCTAAATGAAAACATAAAAAAACATTTCTTTTGTAAAATTAACAATTATATATTAAAATACATTTTATCAGTCTCATTTAAAGTGCAACAATAGATTTTTTAAATTTAAATTTTTTTTATTTTTTATTTTTTTAAATATTTTATTATACCACTGTGAGATATACAATTACAAGGATGTTCATAAGATGTTCATATTTGGTTCCAGCCCCCATCCCTCCACCAGTGCACTTTCCCACCACCAATGTCCCCCGATTTCCTCCCCCTTCCCCTAGCCTGCTTCTATGTCAGGTTCTTTATCTCTTTATTTTTCTCTCTCTCTTTTCTCTCTTCCTTCCCTTATACTTTATCGATTACAATCCATACATTAAGAGGTTGTACTGTATATCTTTTGCCTGTGTTTAATGCTCAGTTCTAGGTAGGTATTAGCACTGTTGACAATTATTTGCACACTGTTCCATTCTCTGTCTTTCCTAGCCTCTGATTCCACACGTTTGTGATAATTTCCACCTTTGACAAGACCTCCTGATCCATGTTCCTCCCTGACCTTGGATACTGGTATCATAATATGTATATATATATTATGATCATAATATATATATATATATATATTAGTCATGCGAATAAATGCAGTCATTCTATAACTGTCTCCTTTGGGCTATTTTCACTCAACATGATACTCTCCATGTCCATCCATTTATAGGCAAATTTCATTACATCACTTTTCCTAACAGCTGCATAGTATTTCATGTATAGATGTGCAAAAAGTTTCTTTATCTAATTATCAAACTCCGGACACACTGGTTGTTTCCAGGTTCTGCTATTGCGAATAGTGCTGCTATGAAAATAAAAGTGCAGATGGTGTTTCCACTGTGTTTTTGGCTTCTCAGGGTATATCCCCAAGAGTGGTATGACTGAGTCCAATGGGAGCTCAATTTCTTGTCTTTGGAGGAATGACCATATTGTTTTCTAGAAAGGCTGTACCAGTTGACATTCCCACCAAAATGGATAAGAGTCCCCTCCCCCCACGCCAGCCAGAACTTGTTGTTCTTGCTCTTTTGATATGTGCCAGTCTCTGTGGTGTAAGATGATATCTCATTGTTGTATTGATTTGCGTCTCTCTGATGATTAATGATGAAGAGCATTTCTTCATATGTCTTTTGTCCATTTGAATTTCTTACTTGTCAAAATTTCTGTTCATTTCTTCTCCCGATTTTTTGATGGGGTTGGTTGTTTTCTTCTTGAAAAGTTCTACCAGTGCCTGATATATCCTGGATATTATCCCCTTATCAAATGGGTATTGGGAAAGAATATTCTTTCCCATTCTGTGGACTGTCTTTGTATCTTGGTCACTGTTTCTTTTGAGGTTCAAAAGCTTTTTAGTTTCATGTAGTCCCATACATTTATCTTTTCTTCTAGTTGCTTTGTTAGTGGTGTTTCATCTTTGAAGATGTCATTAGCTTCGATGACATGGAGGGATTTTTCCTATATTTTCTTTGATGTACTTTATGGTTTCAGGTCTGATATTGAGATCTTTAATCCATTTTGATCTGATTTTTGTGCATGGTGTTGGTCAGAGGTTCAAATTCATTTTTTACATGCCTATGCCCAGTTTTCCCTGCACTGCTTGTTGAAGAGGCTTTCCTTACTCCATTTCGAACTCTTTGCACCTTTATCAAAGAATAAATGATCATGTGTTTGAGGATGGGTCTAGGATACTCAGTTCTATTCCATAGGTTCACAGGTCTGTTTTTTCCCCCAATACCATGCTGTTTTAATTACTACTGCCTAGTAAACTACTAGTACAGATTGAAGTTGGGAAAGGTGATGCCTCTCATCTTCTGTTTCTCGAGGATTGCTTTCACTATCCTTGGGTATTTATTGTTCCATACAAATTTCAGGAGTGTTGGGTCAAATTTTTTGAAGAATGTCATGGGTATCCTTATAGGGACTTCATTGAATCTGTACAAAGCTATAGGGAGTATTACCATTTTGACAATGTTGATTCTCCCCATCCATGAGCAGGGAATGTGTTTCCATTTCCTCATGTCCTGTTTTATTTCTTGGAGCAGTGTCCAAGTGTGGAGAATGGTCTTCCAGCCTTTGACTTTGAGCCTGTGTTTGCTCTGATTATTCAGATGTGTTTCTTGTAGACAGCAGAATGTTGGGTTCAATTTTTTATTACATTTTGTGACTCTGTGTCTCTTAATTGGTGAATTTAGACTATTGACTTTGAGAGAGATTATTGTCATTGGATTTTTTGCCATCTTTCTATTTAAACTTGTTGTGCTTTTGGGTTTTGTCTTATTTTACAGTGGACCCTTCAGTCCTTTTTAAATTGGTTTTCAATCCATGAAGTTCCTGAGTTGTTGCTTATTCGTGAAGTTGTGTGCTTTCCTTCATATCTGAAAATGAGTCTGGCTGTGTAAGAATTCTTGGTGAGGCCTGCAGTTCATTAAGCCTTTTCACAATATCGCACCATTGATTTCGGGCTTGGAGTGTTTCATTGGAGGAGTCTGCTGTAAATCTTAGGGATATTCCTTTGTATGTGATTTCCTTCTTTGATCTTGCTGCTTTCAGTATTCTTTCTCTATACTTTTCTATAGTTTTTGTCATTCTAATTAAGATCGATCTTGGAGTATTCTTATTGTGGTTTCTTTTTAGCTGGTACCCTATGGGCCTCCTGAATCTGGAGGTAAGCATTTTTTAGTTCAGGGAACTTCTCAGCAATGATGGCTTTGACAGTTTCTTCTTCATCAGGGTTCTCTTCTTGCCCTTCTGGGACCCCAATGATCCATTTATTATTCCTTTTGGCTTCATCCAGATTATTTCTTGTCTGTTCGGTTATATGTGGTTTTTTTTCCATCTTCTCATGATGTGTAGAGAATCTTTGGAACTCATCTTGGAGATCACTAATTCTTTCTTCAGCAGGTGTTACTCTGCTATGGAGGCCTTCCAGTGTGTTTTTCATTTCATTTACCACACTTTTAATATCGGTCACTTCCGTTTGTATTTTCTTCTGCATTTTCCTCATTTCTTGTCTCATGTGCTCTTGTATTTTATTGTTTTTTTTCATTCTATTGCTTCTTTGAGTTCCTTATGCATCCTTAACAATTCTTTCCGAAATTCCTTATTAGAGAGGTTGTACAGCTCATCATTATTGCTTGGCTCATCTGGGCTAGTGACTCCACTCACTGAGCTTGATGGGATTTTGCATTGCTTTACCATTATGACAATTGTAGTTTGCAAAGTGATTTATTGGATGACTAGATAATAGAGTTAGTAGGTGTCTGGGTTGTCTGCAGAGTTTGCGTGGGTGGCAAAGAGCATAAGGACAAATGATCACTTGTGTGGTTTTGGGTTTTGGGATGTGGATGGCTGGTTCTAGCCTGTTCCCTGTGGCTAGTTAGTTCTGCAGGAGATGCAAGGAGCACACACACACACCTGTAGGAGGGATGTGAGGCATTTCCAGAAGAGCAGGGCACAAGGTGGTCCAGGGCGGATCCAAGGCTGTGTGCCTCAGTCCCGTTGGTGACAGTTCTGGCCTTTCCTGGGGCTATTAGTTCAGTGGGAAACACAAAGATCACACACACCTACACACCTGTAGGAGGGACAGGAAGTGTTCCCAGAAGAGCCAACAGTAGATGTTTTAAAGTAAAATATATTAAAAGAAAAGAAAAACCATATTTTCCTCAAGCAGAAAATGTATGGAACCAGATGTGGAATCCCAAAGAATTCCAAGTAGAACTGAGAAAGACACAGACTAAGAAATACAGAGGGAGGAGCCAGAACCATAGGACAGCTGGTAGGACATTTGCCTTGCACATGTCTCACCTGGGTTTTTGCGTTGGCATCCCATATGGTCCCCTGAGCACTGCCAGGAGTAATTCCTGAGTGCAAAGCCAGGAGTAAAACCTAAGCATCACTACATGTGACCCAAAAAACAAAACAAAACAAAAAATACTGAGGGACTGCCTCTTGACTATAAGAAAACTAACATATATTCCTGTTTCAATACACAATGTATAAGATTTTTTTTTCTGTATTCTTATCTACACAAACTGAAATATATGGAAATGAAAATGTGGATCACTGATTATATGTTTTATCTTTTTTCATGGAGCAAATCGATGAACAATGGGAAAACAAGTGACAAGTGTCAGTTTAAAAAAAAAATATTGTGTGTTTGGGCCACACCCGGCAGTGCTCAGGAGCTACCCCTAACTGTGCAGCCAGGAATCCAGGAATTAAACCTGGTTTGGCCATGTGAGGAAAGCTTTCTAACCACAATGCCATCTCTTTGATTCCAAATAGTTATTTTTAATTTTATGGTATCAATACTATACTTAGAAATAACTTTTGTCATTTTAGAAGTGCATGTGAAATCTTTGCTGGTTTAAGGATAGGGTTGTGAAAGGTTGAGAAGAAATAGGGAATGACAGATTTGAAACAGGGCTTTTAATATGATAAACATGTTCTAAAATTAGATTATGGTTGTTCAACTGTTGTATAGTGGGTGAATATTGCAAAACACAATGAAATGTACTCTGAATACATAAAATTGTTATATTATGTGAAGTACTTTTAGGTCACTGGAAATTTGCATTCCTTTTTATATAGTTAATTTAGATTTCAATAAATATGTTAAAGTGAAAAATAATAGTACACAAGCATTTTAATTGGAATTTAATAATCTCAGACAACTCATTAAACATGTATTAAAATTCTTGATTTGTGTCAGAACTGGGGAATGAAAATAAAGAATACATTGTTGTTTAGAAGTGGAAAGAGCAATTCAGAAGTATACAAATGAAATATCTCTATATCCGTGTTGAACTATTAAGAGGAAAGAGAATACACAAGGCAAAGACAGTTTTCTCTCTTTGGAGGGGAAAATCTGATTTTCAGTTATTTAAAGACTAACAGTGTCAGCCAAAAATATTTATCAAAACAGTCACCAACATTATGGGACTAGGAAAATGTGTTCTTACCACTGGCACTCATTGTCGCTAAAAGACTCTTGCAGCAAGACACTAGTAAACTGGTAATGCATTATTTTTATTAATCTTGCTTGCTTATATCCTCAGTATCTTAAATAGTTTCTGGCTAATAGTAGGTTTCTGGCTAATGATTGAAAGCATCTGTTATTACCTTGATCTTTTCCAACTGTTCTTATGATTATAAAGATTTCAGTATAGGTTGATGATTAAGAAATGTGAGTTACTTTAGCTTGAGTTTATTTTGTCCTGCAAGCCCCTTTTATTTATTTATTTATTTATTTGGCTATCTATTTATTTATCTATTCATTTACCTACCTATTTATTTATTTGACTATTTATTTATCTATTTATTTATCTACCTATTTATTTATGTATTTATTTATTTACTTATTTATTTATTTATTTATCTATCTATTTATTTATTTATCTCCCCACTCCATGAGGGCCTCCATTTTCCACATCCAGACTTCCCTCTCGCTAGAACTCCACCCAGCAGACCAGCCTATCACAGCCCGGCTCATCGAGATCCACCCTGCAGCAGTCTTTTTTTTAAATCCGACTCAGGTATGCTGATCCGTAGACTCACAGACATGGGGCAGAACTGCTACTGGCTCTCCATGTGCCCAGCCACTCACGAGGCGCCCGGACAGATGATGGGTTCTAGCCCTGGCCCGCCACACCAGAAGAGCCTCACTTCACTACAAGCCAGATGACCCCACTCCATGAGGGCCTCCACTTTCCACATCCGGACTTCCCCTTGTCAGAACTCCACCCAGCCGACTAGCCTATCACAGCCCTGCTAGCACGTTGTAATCGGCCACGCGGTTTATCAATAAATGCTGGATTTACAGATGACTACAAGAGTATGCTACCCGCCTGGCAGAGCCTGGCAAGCTACCCATGACGTATTTGATATGCCAAATACCAGTAACAATTATAGACCTCATTCCCATGACCTGATGGAATGGTTTGAGGTTCTTTATGTTCCTGTTCCTGGAGCAAGCAGGTACCCTTGGGCTCTACAACATGAGACAGGACATATAGAGATGTTACTGGTGCCTGATCGAGCCAATTGATGATGAACGGGAAGACAGTGATATAGTGATACAGTGATCGATCTATCTATCTATCTATCTATCTATCTATCTATCTATCTATCTATCTATCTATCTATCTATCTATCTATCTATCTATCTATCTATCTATCTATCTATCTATCTATCTATCTATCTATCTATCTATCTATCTATCTACCTACCTACCTACCTATCTACCTATCTACTTATCTATCTATCTATCTGTCTGTCTGTCTGTCTGTCTGTCTGTCTGTCTGTCTGTCTGTCTGTCTGTCTGTCTGTCTGTCTGTCTGTCTGTCTGTCTGTCTATCTATCTATCTATCTATCTATCTATCTATCTATCTATTTATGATCACACCTGGCAATGCTCAGGAGTTTCCAGGTTCTGCTCTCAGCAGTTACCTCTGCATTGCTCTAGGGACCATATCGGATGCCGGGATTGAACCCATGTCGGTCGTGTGGGAGGCAAATGCCCTACTCCTTGTGCTATTGCTCTGGCCACTGCAAACCCCTTTAGTTTGGTATGGTGCTATTTATTTAGTTTTCTGATTTTTCCAGAAGTGTAAAATCACTGAAGACACGTGATGCTTCTGAGGTGCACATCCTTGAGAGTTTGTCTAAGTTTTTCTCAATGTATTTAAAGGAATCTGATATAATATCAAAGTCTTCTGTCTATTTTGGATTAACTTTAGTCTATGGTGTGAGATATTGGTCCAATTTATTCCTTGTTTTTGGAGGAGCAGAAGAGAAGCAGGCAAGAATTGTCAACAACTGCCATAGCATGAAGAGCCTCACAAGCGGCTGGGGATGCTGGAACACGGCTCACCTCGGGCCGGTTGACTATGGGACCCCGGGAGGACAGATGGGTTTTGGGAGTGGGCTCATCACCTCTGGTGGGTCCCGGAAGCAGCCAGATGAGACTCGCCTGATGACGCTACCACCATTTTCGCTGTCCGGATGCTGGGAAATTGCCTCATGACCAGATTAACAGAGCAAAACCAGTTTGAGCCCAGGTCTCAGGCCGCTTGCGGCGTGGTCCATTAAAATAGTGGAAACAGTAATGTCCTTTAATGCACTGCATTCCACGATGTGCAGGAAAGTTTGGCAGGAGGGAGAGATAAAGAGGAGAGAAATGACATATAGAACCCACCAAGTAGTTGAGGTGTGGGAGGGGGAGGGAGGTGGGGGACATTGGTGACAGGAGATGGGTTTGGGTGGAGGGATGGATGTTGGAACACTGTAGAACCAAAACTCTACATGAGCAACTTTCAATTGTATGTCTAAAATGGTGTAATAAAATTTGGGGGAAAAAAGAAAAAAACGGCAGGCAGGCAGGCTCAATAAGCCACAGGGCTTCCATATTACTATGGAGAGTTACGGAGGGCTCAACATCACCCCCTTTTTGGCCTTGGGAAGGACATCTGGGCAAAAGAAAAACAGCAGCCTATGGGGCCGGAGAGATAGCCCAGCGGTAGGACGTTTGCCTTGCACACGGCCGGCCTGTGCTGGCCTGGGTTCGATCCCCGGCAACCCATATGGTCCCCCAAGCACCGCCAGGAGTAATTCCTGAGTGCAGAGCCAGGGGAAATCCCTGAGCATTGCTGGGTGTGACCCAAAAAGCAAAAAAAAAAAGAAAGAAAGAAAAAAACAGCAGCCTATAGCGATATCTATGGGAACTGCTCAGGGTGGGGGCAGGGCATACTAACATTTAGAACATCCCAGAGACATATCAAATAACTTGTCTGTGCAACTTAAGTTGTGTTTCTCCTTGAGTTATGTTTTTCTTTGATTTTTTGAACTTAAGTACGTGGGGATTATAATGCAAGCAATGCCTATATAATCTAAAGCTTCCCCTTACTCTGGGTCTTGCCTTGGCCTGAGTGCCTAAGAGCTTGACCCCAGCTAGCTGGCTTAATAAACTCCTCTTGCCTTTTGCATTAAAAAAAAAGAATTGTCAACAACTCCCCCTCCCCCTTTTGTTGAAAAGACTTTTCCTTAATCCTCATTACACACCCAGCTTCTTTGTAATGAAGAGTGTTCACAATCTGAGGTTTGATCATTGCACTCTCAATTCCAATCCATTAATCTGACAGTTCTTTTTTTCTTTTTGGGTCCCACTCAGCAATGCTCAGAGGTTACTCCTGGCTCTTCACTCAGGAATTACTCCTAGCAGTGCTGGGGGACCATATGGGATGCCAGGGATCTAACCCGGTAGGCGCGTGCAAGGCAAATGCCCTACCCACTGTGCTATTGCTCTGGCCCCAAAATCTGACAGTTTTTTCTTGTCTTAGTACTATGCCTGTTTGGGGTTTTTGTTTACACCTTTACTTTACTACTGACAGTACTAAGGCCTTATTTACTGTTGGTTCTGTGCTCAGGGACCCTAACTTTAGAATATAATTAAAAGATAGGAAAAAAACTGCTTTCTTTTTTTTTTTTGTTGTTGTTGTTGGGGGTTGTTTGGGCCATAGTTGGTGGTGTTCATGTTTACTCCTCCTGGCTATGTACTCAGAGATTCATAGCTCTGCCTATGTACCAGAGCCATCTGGCAGGGCCTAGCCTGGGTAGGCCACGTGCAAGTAAGTACCTTATGCTCTTTAATGTCTTCCCAGCCATCATCCCAACTCCTTTATTTCTCAGACTGACTTTAGGTATTTGTAGAACTTTATGATTACACAATAGTTACATTCATTCTAAGTCTGCGAAGAATGTCATCCATATACTATTTTCTTTGAGGTTGTTGTTTGTTTCTTAGTTTTCACATTGATTATTTGACTCTATATGTATTATTTGCATGATATATTTTTAGGGTGTTTGATTTTGCTGTTAGTCATTAATGTGTACAATATTTAAAATCTTTCCTCTAATTACAATTTTCATAAAAATTAGAAAATATTTACATCTATAATTTATCTGATGAAATGCTTTACTGCTTATGCACAGCTTATTGTACATTGTCATTTTAATGTTTTCTTTGCTACACTTGCTATATGTACTCCACACACTGTCTTGTCCTCTGAAATGGCAGGCTTTGATAAGACCTATTTTTATCTAACAAAATGATATTTTTTCATAATTAAAAAATAGTAGGCATTGTTTTATCACTGAATATCACTATAGTTATGTGTAAATAATGCTGTAAAATCTACCATATTGTTCACCTAAAAATTAAATAATATTACCAAAATTAGTTTCCTTAATTTTTTTATTGTTTCACTAGGGGTTATATTTTATATATTTTATTTATGCCTATAATTATGATTCTATTGCATTGATACAATGAGTGATGATAGAGTATGTAAAATAGCATGTTAGAAGAACATTTGTGATTATCCTAAGTTGAGATATTGTATATAAAACAATATGTTAGAAAACATTTGTGATTATCCTTACTTGAAATTTGACCAGATAGACTCTTCTTCCAGCTTAAGAATTAAGTAGGATACTAAAATATGCTTTAGGTATTATAAAAATCTCTATGAAAGCACTAATTCACAAATCCTTAATTTACCTGGTTATTCTAAAAAAGTTCCCATTCCTTTAAGTAATGACCTTTTGAAATATTGCTATAAAAATCTCTTCAGTATAATACACAGTTCCCAGTATGGAAGATTAATTCAGATTATTTGCTCTAGTTAAAGTGAAACATTTTTAAAATGTGTGTTTTTAAACATTATTTCACCTTTATTTAAGCACTGTGATTTACAAAGCTGTTCACAATACAATTTGTTTCGGTATTCAATATTCCAATACAGCTCCACCACCAATGCACCCTTTCTGCCACCAATGTCCCTAATTCCTCCCACCCCAAGCCTGTTCCCTTAGCAGGCACTAATGAATTTACTGTACATTGCTTATTGCAACATATATCTTGTAATGATGGTATATCACTATTATAGCAGCCCTCTGCTATTTTGGAATCCCAAAATCTTTAATGTGATAAAGATGGAGTTAAATTTTTAACTGGGTGGTGGTCTGGGGGGACATGGACAAAACTGCCAGACCTTCCAGAAGAACAGGGGGATGAGAGGAGGTAGCCCATTCCCGAAACTGTGAAAGCCTGAGATTTCAGTCACAAAACCCGCATACCACTTAGTTTTTCAGCAGCTTAATTTCTGGATGGAGCTCATACAAGCAGTGGAGTCCGGCTTTGAATATGGCAGCGATTGTGGAGTGTGGAGGTTTTCATATGCTGGAGCTCTGTTAGGATGTGCCAGACCCTCACCCAGACCCTGCCAGGTTGCCCCACTTGGCTCAGCCTGGTGATTCAGAAACATCTTTGCCAATTGTTGATCACTTTTCAAGATTTAGTGAAAATTTGTTAGTCTCTGGATCATGGCCAGTGAAATGAGATTACTTGGCATTGAGGCTGTTCATGGGTGAGTCTGCTCACATTCTAGAAGAGCGGAGATAGAGTGAGGTACTCTATCTCCGACTCCATGAAAGCCTGGAGATTTCAGTCACAAACCTGCGTACCTGAGTTTTTCAGTGGCTTAGTTTCTGGATAGAACTCGTCTGAGCAATATAGTTTGGCCGTGAACTTGGCAGTGATTGTGAGTGTAGGGGGTTTTGGCTGCTCAAGCTCTGCTGGGATGGGCTGGGGACTTTCTCGTCACCCTCCGTGGTGCATCGTTATTTGACGCAGCCTGGCATAGGGACCAGAAGCATTTCTGAAACTTGTTGATCTCTTTTGAGATTTTTTTTTAAGAGTCTCTGGATCATGGCCAGGAGTGAGGAGCTTTAATGTGGTTTCTAATCTTTCAAGGCTTATTTTAGGGTCTTTGGAACAAGGCTAGCATGTGAACTTGTATGGGAGCTGGAAGTGGTTTATGGGAATGTTTCCCACATACCAATTTTGAGTAGTTTAACTTCTTGGGAGACGTGGTCTTGGGTGGTTGGAGAATGGTCAAGGAATTGCAGTGATTTTTGAATATTGGGAAGCCCAAGGACACCCTCTGGCTACTGGTGCACTTGCCCTGTAGGTACAGGTTGACCAGTTGGCAGCACTGTACCCGTAGCCCCAGTAGTGATGGTCACCGTGGTCCTGGCAGGTTCCTGGACCAGAGACAGGGCTGATGATCTTTATGACTTGGGCACTCTGGGTGGCTGAAGCCACCAACCCAGCAGAGTCAGTCTAGGGAACTCGTTCCACATTCTGGGTCTCCAGATAGTAGGCGCCCAGGGATGTTTTCATCTATAGAGTGCTGTGCACATCACAGGCTGCTCCTGGGAAGAAATAGCAGTGGGGCTGCCTCAAAGGTAGTGGATCACCAGACACCAGACACAGGAACACTGCCTGAACCTCAATACATGCCCCGTGGTGGTATTGCCTTGGACCCAGAAACCCCTTTTCAGAAACATTAAGACTCTGTCTTCACTCATACCACGGAGAGCTGTAGGGAATCTACTAACTGGGGGTCGCCTTTCTGCCATCCTAAGGTGACCCATTCTGGGCCAGTGTTTCTCTGCAGGCAAGCGGCGGTTTCATTTAATAGTGCTCTTCCTGTGCCAGGGTATCCACAGGGCATCCACATTCACTCAGAAAGTTCCTGGCCTCATCTGCTCTTCTGAGTACTGTGAGCTGCCGAACTTCTGCCAACTCTGGCGCTTGCTGCTATACCGCTGCCATCTTTCCCCTTCTGAAATAATGTGGGTTTTTAAATATAGAAAATATATGATTAGATATACAATACCCTATAAGCCAACCTCATGCATGTTATTATAATTATTTTTTTTAATTTCTTTAACTCTAATAAAGATTCTAGTTTCATTTTTCTATCCTGTTTCAAGTCTTAGAATCTATATTTTGAACATATTCTTTCATCATCAAATATTGCTTTAAATAATTTTACTGGATGGACATTATGCTATTTGCTACAATATGATTTGTTTAAATGTTTTCTTGTGTTTCAAAGTGAGGGTTAAAGATTAATATCCTGTTGGCTCTCACCATAATTGTCCTTAACACTTGCATCATTTATTGCAGTTTTCTCTCTAATCTGCGAGTTGTCATTTTTATTGATGCAGCTATTTGTATTTATTATTAATCTTGTGAGATGTGAACTATATGCCACTTGGAGCTTCCTTGAGGTGAGACTTGGCAATGTTGAGTAATTGTCTTTGTGCGTTATTATCAGTAGTCGCTCATTAGAGCTGCTGCTTTATAGACACTCCATCTATAATCTTAACTCAAAGCACCCTGTGATTAAACGTATCTTCAGACATGTTGGAAGGTAATTTTTTTGTTTGTTTGTTAGTTGTTTAGTTTTGGGGGCACAACCAGCATACCCAATGACTGCGCTCAGGGATCACTTCTGGTAGGGTTTGGGGATGATATGAAGTCCAGGGATCCAGTGCTGGTCAGCTGCATCAGGACAAACACCTTGTCCACTGTACTATGCTCCAGTCCTGTTCTGTAAAAATGGATTATAGCTTAGCCAATGTAGAGGCTGGGAGGTCATGGAACTACTAGAAATGTTTGACTTCTATAAAAGCAAGCATACGACCACTAAATGGAATTTTAGAAATAGAGAAAAATTAAGAATAACTATTTTAGATACCTATTTTAGTTTAAGAATAACTATTTTAGTTTTGTTTTTGTCCTGGGAACATCTCACTATATTTCCCGGACTACAGTCCTCAGACCAAGTTAGTTTTTCCTAACTCCACAGGGTCTTTGCGCAGTCACTTCTTTACGGGTCATGTCAGAGCTTGTTCCATGACCATGCTCTTAACTTATTACACTGCTTATGGTGCTTGATGGGGCAGAGCTGCTACTGGCTCTCCCTGTGCCCAGCCACACACATAGGTGCCCGGGAGGGAAGGCGGGTTCTAGCCCTGGCCCGCCACCCCAGCAGAGCCTCGCAACAAGCCAGACGACCCCAACTCCATGAGGGCCTCCATTTTCCACATCCGGACTTCCCCCTCGTCAGAACTCCACCCAGCAGACCAGCCTATAAAAGCCCGGCTCACGCGGCCACAATGCTGGATTTAGAGGTGAGTATGCTACCCACACGGCAGAGCCTGGCAAGCTACCCATGACGTATTTGATATGCCAAATACCAGTAACAATTATAGACCTCATTACCATGACCTGATGGAATGGTTTGAGGCTCTTTATGTTCCTGGAGCAAGCAGGTGCCCTTAGGCTCTACTTGCATGAGACAGGACATATGATGATGTTACTGGTGCCCACTCGAGCAAATCGATGATGAACGGGAAGACAGATACCAGTGTTTTACTAAGTGTGAATCACTTGAATCACTTGAATACCGTTATTCATCGGTTTGCTCGAGCGGCGCCTGTAACATTTCCATTGGACCCTATCACGTGCCAATGTAGCCCAATGGCATCGGTTGATTCAGGAATATGAACAGCCTCAAACCATTCCTGCAGGGTCTTGACAAGGAAGTCTGACCATCTTGTAGGTGGGTGGCCACCCGATCTTTTCACATCCCGTGGGATCCAGTCTGTATCGGCTCTAGTCCAGCGGTCATCTCCAAATCGCATTACATGTCCAGCCCATCTGATTTTCCATGCCTTGGCAAACAAGACAGCGTCCCTGATTACTAAGTGTGGGAAATGGTAATGTCAGACTAGAACTCACCATTGAATATACACAAAGAGACTTAAAAGATAAACTCTAAATATCTGCAGGGCTAGCCATAATGTGTAAAAGAAGAAAGAGAGAGAGAGAGAGAGAGAGAGGGGAGAGAGATGCAGAGACAGAAACAGTGAGAGAAGAGAGGAAACTGGTGTACCTGCTATTGAGGAAGCCTGGGGTGGGGGGGGGGAGGGGGTGTTGGTACATTGGTGGTGGGAATGGGGCACTGGTGGAGGGATGGGTGCTGGAATACTGTATTACCAAGAGCCAATTATGAACACCTTTGTAATTGTATGTCTCACGGTGGTATAATAAAACATTTTAAAAAAAAGAATGACTATTTTTATTGGAAAAATGTTCACAAAAAATTAAAAAAGAATTACTAAGAATGTTGTTTCCAATAACTAGTGTAAAAGAGGTTATAAAAAAGAAGTTAGAGAAAACTGCAGATAGAAAAATTTTGGCGGGAGATCAGAAGTTCTATTTTGAACACAGTATTTGAGATGGCTCTTTAGACTCCAAAATAATTTATCAGGGGCCGGAGCGATAGTCCAGTGGGTTGGGCGTTTGCCTTGCATGCGGCCAGCCCATGCTGGCCCGTTTGGATCCCTGGCATTCCATATGGTCCCCCGCATCCCATATGGTCCCCTGAGCACCGCCAGGAGTAATTCCTGAGTGCAGAGCCAGGAGAAACCCCTGAGTATTTCCAGGTGTGACCCCCACCCAAAAAAAAAAAAGCCAAAAAAAAATACCAGAATTTATCAAGTGAGTTTTAGTCACAGATTTAAAAATAATAGAAAATATATAATATATGAAATATATTGGAAGTTGTAAAATTATAAACGTATGTAAACAGCAGGATACAATTGAATGAGATAAATTAAGGAAGCTGTATAAAGACTTCCTCAACATTAGGAGTAAAGGTACAGCAGGTAACATTGAAAGGATATTAAGGAATATCCACTAGAGAAAAGGAGAGGGTGATAGCTTCTAAGACATGTAGCAAAAGTATTGTAAAGAGAAGAAGTGATGAACAGTTTTAGATGTTTTTCCATGAAGATAAAGGCTGAGAGCTGTCTGTTGGATGAAGACTGTTGGAGACTACAGATGTCTTCCTAAGAATTTTTAGTGAAGGCGCCTTAGGGAGAGTATAGCAGTTTGGCCATTCGCCTTGAAGGCAGTCAACCTGTGTTCAATCCCCAGCATCCTATATAGTCCCCAGAACACTCTGAGGAATAAATTTTGAGTACAGAGTCAGGAGAAACCCCAGAGATTTGCCAGTGTGACAACCCCCTCCCCGCCCTGACTACCAAAAAAAAAAAAAAGCCAAAGAATTTTTTGTAAAATAACAGCAGAATAACTTAAATAAGGAAGTTCTCAAAAGAGATACTTCAAATACTACAAACATTATCTCCTAATGTATCCATAGAGACATTAGGCCTTCACATTTGCTAAGCTATAATCCATTCTTAACAGAACAGGACTGGAACATAATACAGTGGACAAGATGTTTGTCTTGATGCAGCTGACCAGCATTGGATCCCTGGCACTTCATATGGTCCCTCAACCCCACCAGAAGTGATCCCCGAGAGCAGAGTCATTGGGTAAGCCAGTTATGCCCCCCAAAACTAAACAACTAAGAAACAAACAAAAAGCATTAGAGACTGATGCTACAGTGAAGTGGGTAGGGCATTTATACGCAGCAGACCCAGATTTGATCCTCAGCATCCCATATGGTCCCCCGAACACTGCTAAGAGTATTTTCTGAGTGCAGATCCAGGAGTAACCCCTAAGCAGGGATGGATATGACCCAAAAAGCCAAAAAATTAAAAATAAGAAAAGACAAGATGATTTTTAATTTTCATTAATTTTTATTTGGGTGGCAGAGGCTTCTCAGTGTTCCAGCAGCCGACCAGCCATTCCCAAGTCGCACTCAACCAACTGTGCCAGATGTTTGCTGAGCTGCTGCTGAGGCCCGCCAGGACTGGGGCCAAGCATAGCTACATTGGGCTTTGTTGGGGCTGTGGTATATGGTGCCAGGGATTGAACTTGCGGCCTTATGCATAAAAGGCATGTACCCTATGCCTGAGCTATCTGTGAGATTTCCAGACTGTGTCTAAGTTAGATCATGTAATCTCTGTGCTCAAATTGGTTGTTTCTGTCACTTGAGTAATAGCTAACATCCTTAATGGCCTAACAAGTTTCTCTACCGCATCTGCTGCTCTCAGCTCCCTCTTCAAGAGCTGTCAACCTGACCTTGTTCAGTCCACCCCCTTCAGATTTTCTCTTCGGCTATTCTTGGACTATGCTACGTGTTGCTTCAGGACCTTCCCTTTGCTGATTTTCTACTATTATATTCTTGTTTCAGTTTCTTTTTTAATTTCCATTTTTAATGACTTACCTGTCCTCCTTCATCCTCTATGATTTTTCTTCAGATCTAACTGACAATCACCTCATAACCCTACTATTATGAAATGACATTGAAAATATCAATTATTCCTTTGCCCCATTCTCCTTTCTCTCTGCTGTTTTCCTCCTGCATACTTCACAATTTAATAAATAATGGTAAATATTTTACTTGTTAATATGAGTATAAAACTAAATTTTTTATAGTTCTCTAAATATATAAATATTTATTCATAAAATTATACTAGAAATAAAGCTAAGAATTATTGACAATGTATAAATTTTTACCATCTTAGGTAAATAAGATGCTGAAATGATTGTTTTATTTTATCATTTTGGATTTTTTTTACATCTCATTACAAAAGCAACTTGCAGTTTAGTTGGAAGCTCTCTTATCATTTGTGCTGGTAATTATAGTAAGTAGGAACAATAAAGTGTACTAGTATGGGTTCCGTAGTGTTTTCTGTAATTAGGCTTTATTAATTGAATTCATTTTATGTAAAATTTTTGAGAAATTTGATGATGAGCAAATAGAAACAACAGTGTGATGATAGCAATTAAGGTTAGAGTTGGCAAAAACAGTCTTAGAAAGAATATAGCTTAGCAATTTCAAATTTCTCAAAATTCTTAGTGACGGTGTATTTTTTTCAAACAATATCAATCAATATAATATAGTTAAAAGAAGGGCTAATGTCCCTTTTATTTTCACTTTTTAGGTCATATCCTGAGTGCAGAGCCAGGAGTAACCCCTGAGCATTGGGGTTTGACCCAAAACCCTCATTTCTTACAGCTCCCCAGGTTGGTGAGGGCTTTAGTAGCACTTTTATTTTTTATTTTATTATTATTTATATTATAACTAGAAGATTATCCCACCCGCACGGCAGAGCCTGGCAAGCTACCCGTGCCGTATTTTACATGCCAAATACCAGTAACAATTATAGACCTCATTCCCATGACTTGATGGAATGGTTTGAGGCTCTTTATGTTCCTGGAGCGGGCATAAGCCCTTGGGCTATCTCGCATGTGACAGGACATACTGAGATGTTACTGGTGCCCGCTCGAGTAATCATAGATCTACGGGAAGTCAAGTGATCAAGTGATCTGGCGATGCTCAGGGATTCATACTTGCTCTGCATTCAGGAATTCCTCCTAGAGGTATTTGGGGGACTATATGGGATGCCAGGGATCAGACTTGGTTTAGCCGCATGCAAGGCAAATTCCCTAACCTCTGGACTGTTGCACTCGTCTCACTAATATCCCATTTTTAAAATAGGAAAATAGTCTAGGGAGTAATCAGTTATCAAAGTAAATTACACCACATATAAACCTTAACATTTCCAACCTCATTTTCTGTTTAGAAATTAATTTGTGGCCATCAGTGGGTTTGTTCACTTTATCACCACACTTTTGTCCTCATGAGTTTTAGGTGTTTATGTGATATAATCCTGAAATGTATTGCCATTGTTGTAAATGCTGTACCTAGCATCATTGAAAGTTGCTATTTAATGATATAAATAGAATCGCCTCCGGTCTTCTACTTTATAAAGTAATGCATTATAGAATACCGTTTGAAAGTACAGTTATTGGGGCCGGAGGAATAGCCCAGTGGGTAGGGCCTTTGCCTTGCACGCTGCCAGCCCATGATGGCCGGGTTTGATCCCCGGCATACCATATGGTCCCCCGAGCACCGCCGGGATTGATTCCTGAGTACAGAGCCGGGAGAAACCCCTGAGCGTCACCGGGTGTGATCCAAAAAAAAATAAATAAATAAATAAATAAATAAAAAGAAAATACAGTTATTTAGTAATTCACTGAAATCACATGTTTAATCTCATGTTTAAGATAACTAATTTCTCCTTTCCCTTCTTATAGTAGCTTAAATGCTACATCATAATCTTCTTATTTCCTTGTTATTTATACATAGTTTTATATTCTTAGAAAGGACACTATGTTTTCTGTAATTCATGTGCCAGAGAATCTTTTATAAAGCAGGTACAATGCCAACGTTTGGCGAATAGTAAACTTTGACCTTGTTTGAATATCCCTTTCTACTTTAAGAAGTTCTTTAATGATCTTTAAGTTGTCTCCTCTGTTCATCTGCCCACCAAGTATATGGGACAAGTATGACCATATTAGATGATCTCGTCTTATCACTTGACATGAAATATCTGGTGGAGTTTGTTGATGTCTGTTCTCCACACTGCATGCCCTCATAAATACTTGTCGAATGAACATTTGTAATAGGTCCACATTTCAAGCTGAAGAATAATTTGATTATACCAATGATTTATTAACTTTTACTTTGACTGGTTTCTGAAATTATCTTGACATTGTGTTATTTCCTTGGAGCTCTCTTGCCGCCTTGATGTTCTTGCCCCTTCCAATCTATTCTCCACACTGATGGCAGATAAATCTTCCTGAAACACTGCTCTGATACTTGCCTGCTCAGTGCCCTTCAGTAACTTCCAAATAATGGCGGCTCAAAGTCGTAACTCCTTACTCTGGCATGCTAGGCTGTCTACAGTGTGGTCACAGCAAAGGATCCTAGTCTTAACTTTAAATTCTTTACTATTTACTGTACACTGATTAATGTATGAGTTGGTGTGAGAAATGTCTGCATTTTAAGCCTTGTCACTTTTTAAACATGTGTCCTTAGACAAATCATTTGCCTTTGTGAGCTTCAGAATTTTTCATTCTGAAAATATGACTATATTTAGTTAAATCCCTTCCCTCGGTGAGAACAAACGTAATGTTTACTATGTGTTAGGTACTTCTGTAGATAGTGCATTATATGTCAACAAAATAGACCCAATTATTTTGTAGTTTACTTGCTAGTGAGAATCTGTACTAATTAGAATAAATGAAAAACTAACATTTTTGTAGCTTGGAAAATGTTTGAAAGTATATTGTTATGGAAAGAGATGTTAGTAAAGTTTTAAGAATGTAGAAGAGGTAGCAGTAGAGAGAAAGGAAGAATCTTCAAACAACTGGAAGTATTCTTCTTGCCTTGCTCCAAAAAAAATCATACATCTTTCAGAACACAGAGTGTAGAGACAAAACTATGCAGGCTTCCTATTAACACATTCTGTCAGAAGGTCTGAGGGAGTTAGAGTCTGTGTAAGGAAAAGAAGTTGGTTTTGACAGTTTAATCTTCCCAAGTCTTTATAACATATAACATAAAATAGTCTAGATGAAGAAGAAGTGAGTACTATTTTTTCTTAAACAATGTGTGAAAAACTTGGTATTATTTGTATATGTCCTGATATTAGAAAAAGGGAACATTTCATGCCTTTATCAGCTGCATTTTTTGACTACCTGCTTATATATAAATGCACAGATTTAGCACACAAATAAATACAAGAATTTTGAAAAGTATTTCTTCTGAATATTTGAATGACATTTTATAATTCCAAGGCATCAAAGGATTTCCCCTTTATTATAAAACTAGCATTCTTGGGAGTGGGCTTAACCCAATATTTTTCCCCACTGTGTTTGCAAGTCCTTGGATCATGGGTACTTATCATCAAATGTAAATCAGATTCACAAGGAGAACTTGAACATAAATGCTTCTGGGTATTTTTGTTTTGCTTTGGGACCCTACCCAGCAATGTTCAGGCCTAATTCCTGACACTGAGATGAGGAACTACCCATGGAGAAACTCAAGAGACCATGAGGGTACTGGGGATCAAACCTGGGTCAGCCACATGCAAAGCAGTTGCTCCACTACCATCTCTCCAAGACCCCTACCCCTTCTGTTGAAATAAATCTGTTCCATCTACTAATAAATATATTTGGCATCATAAAATCCAGGCTGTGTCATTTTGTAAATTTATTACTTGACGTTTTGTGCAAACTGGCCTGAATATTATTGATTATGTAATCTTGTCACACCTTTCTTTCCAACTCACCCTCTACCATTCTGCCCGTGACTTGCCATGCTTTGCACACAGACCTTCTTTCCATTTCCCCATGCTACAGGCTGTGCTCATCTTAGGGTCTTTCATATTACTTTCCCTCGGGGTTCATTCATTAACCTTTCAGTCAATATTTGTTTATTTTATAAAGCTTTTTTTGTTTTTAAAATTTATATTACAGAGCTAATTTGTTTTAAGTTGCTATAATTCTTATACTTTTGGTGTACAAGGTTGTTGTAACATGACTACCATCAACGGAATGAAAATCTTGTACCACTCTCCTTACATCCCATCTCTTCTAGTCCCTATCTCCATTCCCTACATGGAAAGATCATTTCTGCCTCTGAATACAAGTTTTTTAAAACTACTGTCTGCTCACTCTCTCTTTTCTTTCTTCTTCCTTGCCTATCTAGATGCCCTTAATGTCCTTTTTCTTCTCTGATTGCTATGGCAAGTGCTTCCAGTACTATATTGAATAAAAGAGATGAGAAAGGGCAACCTTGTCTTGTCCCTGATCTTAGGGGGAAGATTTCATTTTTTCTCTGTTGAGAATGATATTGGGGCTTTTGGTAGATGTCTGTAACTATCCTGAGGAAGGTTCCTTCGATTCCCTTCCTTCCTTCCTTCCTTCCTTCCTTCCTTCCTTCCTTCCTTCCTTCCTTCCTTCCTTCCTTCCTTCCTTCCTTCCTTCCTTCCTTCCTTCCTTCCTTCCTTCCTTCCTTCCTTCCTTCCTTCCTTCCTTCCTTCCTTCCTTCCTTCCTTCCTTCTTTCCTTTCTTTCTTTCTTTCTTTCTTTCTTTCTTTCTTTCTTTCTTTCTTTCTTTCTTTCTTTCTTTCTTTCTTTCTTTCTTTCTTTCTTTCTTTCTTTCTTTCTTTCTTTCTTTCTTTCTTTCTTTCTTTCTTTCTTTCTTTCTTTCTTTCTTTCTCTCTCTCTCTCTCTCTCTCTTTCTTTCTTTCTTTCCTCCCTCCCCTCCCTCCCTCCCTCCCTCCCTCCCTCCCTCCCTCCCTCCTTCCTTCTTTCGTTTCTTTCTTTCTCTTATTGAGCCACACCCAGCAATGCTCAGAGGTTACTCCCTGGCTCTGTACTCAGCAGCTACTCCTGGGGGTGATGGGGGAACATCCATATTCTTCATGCAGAGGATTGAACCAGGTAGGCCAGTACAAGGCACATACCCTACTCACTGTGCTATCGCTTGGGCTCTGGTTCCAATTTTACCATATCATGACAGCACTAATTCTTTCCAGTCTCTTCACTATACTTGGTTCTTGGTGTTTGACATGAAATATCACTGCCATTCCATGATGCCAAGTTGAGTGAATATTCTTTTTCATATATTGCTGGCCATCTATATGTATGTTTTCTTTGAAGAAGATTCTATTAAGATCACCTCTGCATTTTTTGGATAACATTATTTCTGTTGTTTTACAAATACTTTGTATATTTTCAATATTAGCACTTTGTCAATGCATGGTTGCTAACATTTTCTCCCATTTATAAAGTCTTTTTTATTTTAGCCATATTTCCTTTACAGTGAAACTAAGAAGTTTCACAAAACTTCTTAGTTTAATGTATGTAGTCTTGTTTCTCTAATTTTTGCTCATGTTTTCTTTATAAAAGGAATTGATTCATTGAATCCGAATCAGTAAACTATAGAGTTCTGCCCCTGTTTTTTTATGTGCTTTACAGATTTCAGTTATTATAAAGGTTTTGAGTTAATTAAAACTTTTCATATAAAGTGCAGCTATTTGCATATCTCTTTTACTTCTGTTCTCTTAATTCTATTACACTGGCTTATAGCCTGTTTTTATTCCAGTATAACATTATTTTGACTTCTACTGTAATTTAAAGTCAGAGAAAGCAGTGCTTGCCATTTTTTAATCAATATTTCTTTGTCTATTGATGTAGTTTTATGATTCTATATGAATTTTAATATAATTTATTTTATGTCCTTGAAGAACGCTATTGGGATTTTTTAGAAATTGAATTGAATATATATAAAGCTTTGTGTAGGATGGTCACTTTAAGGATGTTTGTTCTTCCAATCTCTGGATGTAGAAAACATTTTAATTCTTTTAACAATGATATATAGTTTCCAGTGCATACATCTTTCATCTCCATCGTCATGTTAATTCCAATGTACTTAATGTTTTTGAGATAGTTTTTATATGGATTTAAATATTTTTTGTTAACTTTTTCACATAGAAATGAAACATGTATTAATGTATTTATTAAATCGTCATGAGATGCACCGTTAGAAAGATCTTCATGATTGAGTTTCAGTCATACATTGTTCCAGCACCCATTCCTCCACCAGTGCACATTTCCCAACACTGTTGTGCCCGTTTCCCTCCCCTTCACCCTCAATACAACCTGGCTCTATTGCAGACACTTTTCTTCTCTCTCTCTCTCTCTCTCTCTCTCTCTCTCTCTCTCTCTCTCTCTCTCTCCCTCCCCTCACCTCTCTCTCTCCCTTTTGCTCATTGATGTTTGCAATACCGATACTGAAAGGTTATCATGTATTTACCTTTACCAATTTCAATGCTCAATTCTAGACTAGTGTTACCATTTCCAATTGTGATTGTCTTATTGGTCCTCCTCTATATTGCCTGTATTCTGCCTTCCACACACATATGATAGACAAGTCCTCCTCACTCCTGTCTTCCATCGCCTTGGATATTAGTCTCATCTTGATGCTGCTTAAAGAACCATATGTGGTGTAGGGGTTTGAACCCTCGTCAATTGCATTCAGGCAAGTGTCTTAACCCCTTTACTGTCTCTTTTGCCACAATTTAACAATCTCTTATTTCCATTTCTCCCTACTGTGAATAAAAATTGAAAAAGCACTAAATATCTTTTTCACATTTTTCACCTTTTCATTATTAATGATTCAATATAATATCAGATTCTGAAATACCTTTTTTAATAATGTCAAGTAACTTCTGTTCTGCAGGAACTGTTTTCTAACTCTGTACTCTCTGATTCAGGAATATCCTGTCAGTTCGGATGCACAGAGATGAGACACCAGGAACATGACGTATATCCATTAATATTTTTAATGATCACCAGTTGGAGGGGCAGCAGTTCTCACCTTGGCAGTTTCTACTAACCGCAGCTAACTGGCTTTAGCTGAGTGACCTGAGCTGACTGACCTGAGCTCACTCATTTGAAAACTCATTTGACTGACTGCCCACCTCCACCAAGACCCCAACTCTCTTATCCCATTGTCTCAAAGGGCAATACAGATTAAAGTTCGCATGGTTTACATTACAAAGACAGTTCACACTCATTGAATAGGACTTAGGAATAATACCAGGAACCAAAAACCTGCAGGGGATGCTATCTAGGTAAGTTGGGATGAACAAAAGAACGCATTACAGTTGCTAATGCAGCCTTCCAGACTAGCCCATGATGGCAAGGACATGTCAGACAGAAGAACAAGAAAAACCTGTTTTCTGCCTAACTTTAAGCATCCTCCATTAGACTCATCTTTGGCTAATTATAGCCAACAAGGAAATGTGCAGAGATATGACCTAGGATAGCCCTGTCTGTGTACCTGCAGCTTGATTACAGTCTCACTAGGGATTTCTACATACTAACTCTATTGGGAGACAGTCTGCCAGAAGTCCCTGTGTATCTGTTAACAGGCAGTATCCATCAGACCTTCCTTCGCATATCCTTAGATCTACCTTCTGCTAACAACTCTCCTTATTTATTCTCGATTTCTTTTGCCCTTGTGATTATGCACTTAAAATTTCTCTTATCTATTTATATATTACAATGCTTCCCACTTTTAAAGCATATGCTATATGAATATGAACATTTTGGGGTTTTAATTCAGTGTCGTATTCTCAGTGCCAGAAACGTATTAACATTTTTATAGTATTAGAACTTAATATACTTGCAATAATTAATCAGCCAGTTGACAATATTATATAGTGTATTGTGGTCTTGATTTTCTAATCTATTTACTATATAAGTAATTTTCATATGATGACAGCATTTTAAATAATATGAGCTTTGTAAAGATCTCCAAAATTAAGTTTTATATCTGATCACTATCACTATCACTATCTTCCCATTAATCATCTATTTGCTAGAGCGGGCACCAGTAATATCTCCATATGTCCTGTCTCATGCTAGTAGAACCCAAAGGCATCCGCTTGCTCCAGGAACATAAAGAGCCTCAGACCATTATATTAGGTCATGGGAATGACCTAATATAAATGTTACTGGTATTTGGCATATCAAATACTACACGAGCAGCTTGCCAGGCTTGTCGTTCGGGTGGCATACTGTTGTAGTCACCTCTAAATAAAGCATTTATTGATGAACCACATGGCCGCACCTGCCAGGCTGTGACAGTCTGGTCTGCTAGGTGGAGTTGTGACAAGAGGGAAGTACGGATGTGGATAGTGGCGGGCCCCATGGAGTCGGGGGTCGTCTGGCTTGTTGTGAGGCTCTGCTCGGGTGGCAGGCCAGGGCTAGAACCCACCATGCCTCCCTGGCGCCTCATGAGCGGCTGGGCACATGGAGAGCAAGTAGCAGCTCTGCCCCATGTCTGAGAGTCTCCGGTTCAGCATAACTGGACCAGACTATTACAGTCCAGATCATCGACACCCAACCTGCAGCAGTTTCTTTTCAATCTGGCCCAGGTATGCTGAACCAGAGACTCTCAGACATGGGGCAGAGCTGCTACTTGCTCTCTCCATGTGCCCAGCTGCTCATGAGGCGCCCGGGGAGGCATGGCGGGTTCTAGCCCTGGCCTGCCACCCCATCAGAGCCTCACAACAAGCCAGACGACCCCCCGACTCCATGGGGCCCACCACTATCCACATCCGCACTTCCCTCTTGTCACAATTCCACCCAGCAGACCAGATTATCACAGCCCGGATCATTGACACCCACCCTGCAACAGTTTTTTTCAATATCTGATAAAACCCTAAATAATATCCTAAAGCTAAACCATGTTTTTTATATTAATCAGGTATTAATTTATTAGAATCTCATCTGATTATTATACATAATACTGATTTAAAGTACCACCTCTATTGGAATTATGTGAAGAGAATTAGTACAATATTTGCAGTAGCATTTGGTTTTAGAAGACAAGAAATGCTTATTTTGAATTTCAGGAAAAAGAAGATATGTCATTTTCTGCTTGGGGATAAATATATTAAATATGACCTATTAAGACAGTAATGGCTGTATAGTGTTTGGCTTTTGATTATTTTAGAACTTTTTGATAAAAAACATGAATTGGCAGGATTCGATGATTGACGAAATGGCTGAAATTAAAATTTAAAAATTTATTACTGTGAATGTGCATTTAAAATAAATTAGAGACTGAAAGCTTTGATGTGCTTACTTGCATCTGGCTGACCTTGTTTGACTCTCCAGAACCACTTCTGGTCCTCCAAGCACCTCCAGGAGTGATCTCTCAGCACAATACAGGAGTAATCTCTGATACATGCTGGGTGTGTCTCAAAACCAAAACTAAATAGAGTGAATAAATTAAATAAATTACATCTTTAATTACAACAAAACAATAGGGGCTGGAGGCTGGAGAGAGTACAGTGGTAGGGTGCTTGCCTTGCTTGCAACCAACCTCTGTTTTATCCCCAACACCCTATATAGATCCCTGAGGCCAAGAAGGTGTAGTCCCCTAGCACAGAGCCAGAGGTTAAACCCTGAGCACCACCACTATGGCCTGTAAACAAAAGCCATTAGGAAAAACTTTGAACTAATTTCATCTAAATAATTATTAAGGGCATGAACTCTACTTTTTCTTGAGTGTAGAGGGCACATTAACTCCACTAAATTAGTAAATCCATTAGCTCCTTTAAAAACATGCTCTTGTCAATTAGAGGGAATCGATTTCATTGTACATCTTTGGAAATAATGATTGCATTTGGAATAAATCATTAGAGTGCTAAACTGTTATGAAAGATATACATAGGTTGACTTAAACTTTCTTTTATCAGATTTTTTTTCCATTTTGGGTCACACCTGGCGATGTTCAGAGGTTACTCTTGGCTCTGTGCTCAGGAATTGCACTTGGCAGTGCTCAGGAGATAATATGGGATGCCAGGGGATTAAACCTGGGTCAGCCACATACAAGGCAAATGCTCTATCTACTGTACTATTGCTCTGGCCCCCCTATCACAGTTTTTATCTTTTAGGGAGAAAAATGTGTTACTGATTAGCCTAAATCATGTCTATTCTTTCTTGTCTTGTGTTTTATCAGTATGAAATTTACTCATCCTGTTTCTCCTGCCTAAATCCATCCTCTTACTCCCACTCACTTGAAGGCATGTTAGAAAGAAGAATTTTAGGGACCACCTTAACCAACTAAACCAGGATCTGTATTTTATCAAAATTTCCAGCTTATTCATAAACACATTAAAATATTTTAGGTGAGGTGTAATTTTTAAACAAGTCACTGATTTCCTCAAGAACCTACTCATACTTTTACCTACAATAATGTTTCTTTAATTCTGTGGGATAGAATCTTTGCAAACTTGAAAATTATTGTATTTTTTTTATAAAATGCCCTTTTATTTATTTTTTTGGTATGACCTTCCTTTATGAAGATATTCTCCATGGTTAAATCATCCCCTAGAAAAATGAACTTGAGATAATTTTTTAAATATTTATGTCAATAATTATAAGCCATGCTTCCCTGAATAATGCAAATGGTTTGTGAAATTGTTTTTGTTTGTTTGTTTTGGGCTGAACCTGGCGGTGTTTAGGGCTTACTGCTGGCTCTGTGCTCAGGATCACTCCTTGTGAGGAATAAATGGACTTCCAGGAATCGAACCCTGGAGAGCTATGTGCAAGACAAGTGCCTTTCCTGCTGTATTACCTTGCTGGACCCTGGTGTGCCAAACTTAACACAGACTAAATTAATCTGAAGTTGAAAGAGAGAATATTGTCTATAAACTTCCTAAACTATTGAGTAATCACAGCTTTCCTTCTTCCTCCATGACACAGATGGTGGTAAAGGGACAGAAAGCTGAGGAGCTACCCACCTTTTTAAATTAAATATAATTAAACATAATTAAGTATTATTTAAGTATAATATTAAAAAAATAAAACACCATGATTTACAGATTTCTTTGCAGTACAGTGGTTCAACTCCAGTCCCATGACCAGTGAGCCCCTACTGCCACCAAATGTTACGGCCCCCCCACCCATTCCCTATCCCCACACCGGCTCCCATAGTTAGCTGCAACCACATTGATCATTGCAATGTATATATGGGAAGGGTCCTGGCATAGACCCTCAACTGGGTGGTTTTGTTAACATGTCCTGTGGCTGCTCTGCAGCGTGCCTCAGGAAGAAGCCTTAGTAGCTGTGTTTCTGGTCATTCTTCCCAGAGCGACTGAGCAGTCCTGGTTCATGGTCAGTTGTGAATGGCATCTGAACTTCTTGTAGTCATGCCCACTGGGTCATTGTAGTTGTGGGGCTGCCCACATTTTTACTGTGGCCAAGAACCCCGTAGTTATGGTTGAATCAATGCCACTGGGGCAGCCTAGATTTTACTTCCTGCTTTGTCATCTTGCTTTCGTGACCTTTAGCAAGAGTCTTATCTTCTCTTAGTTTCCTCAATTAAGTAGGGATAATAACAATGTGGTAATATGCATTCTATCTGCTTTATGGTGTAAATTTTCAGTGTAAACTTATACTGAGAGGAAATTTTACTTTATTCTTAGTCTTTTGAAATGACTATTATTTAATCTATATTTATGTGATACTTAAAATTTGTTCTTTCCTTCCTTCCTCTCTTCCTTCCTCCCTCCCTCCCTCCCTCCCTCCCTCCCTCCCTCCCTTCCTCCCTCCCTCCCTTCCTCCCTCCCTCCCTCCCTCCCTCCCTCCCTCCCTCCCTCCCTCCCTCCCTCCCTCCCTCCCTCCCTTCCTTCCTTCCTTCCTTCCTTCCTTCCTTCCTTCCTTCCTTCCTTCCTTCCTTCCTTCCTTCCTTCCTTCCTTCCTTCCTTCCTTCCTTCCTTCCTTCCTTCCTTCCTCTTTTCTTTTTTGCTTTGCACCGGCAATGCTCAGGGGTTACTCCTGGCTCTGTAATCAGGAATTACTCCTGGAGGTGCTTGGGGGACCATATGGGATGCTGGGGATCGAACCTGGGCTGGCCACATGCTAGGCAACACCCTACCTGCTGGACTTGCTCCAGCCCAAATATATTCTAGTTTAATGTATCTTTTTAAGGTAAATTCATATAACATTTAAGATGAATTTATTTAGCTTGTATTTATCTTTAATGAATAACCAAAGTCAATTGTTTTGAACCTTACTTATGCATATGCTCATGAATTTGTTGGTAATTGAACTAGCCACATTTATTTAAAATATACCAATTTCTGAGAGACAGAGGATCAAAAATTAATGTGGTAATAAAGGCTCTCTTGATTTTGAATAGATCAATATCTTTAAGTGAATCAGAAGCAATCGCAACTAAAATCCAGGAATGTATTAAAAATAGATTTACTATTGCTGGATGGTGGTAGGAATGGAAATTATAGTCTCTGCCAAAACTTAGTGATCTGCACTTATAGTCAGTCATCTCCTCTCCCTTACTGTAATGCTTGATAAGGCATTGCTGTGCCTGCATGCTTAAAGAGGCATTGAGAAGCCAAGCTCTTAATCACTAATAGCTTTTAAAATATAAGTACAAATCATAATCATGTTCTAGTAGAATCCTTGTACATAAATAATATGTGCAAATATAACATTTGCATGCAAGATTTTAGACATTCTTCAAATGCTACAGTGAAGCTGAAAAAAACAGCTTCAGTTAAAAGTCATCCTTTTCTTGAGAAGAAACAAAAAGACCGAAGTTTTAAATCAAATTAAATATATTTTATAATCTTCCCTCACTGCACAATTATTATTTATTAATTAACTACTATAGGTTCATGAAAGGTTTTTTTTTTTGGTCCCAGACATTAAGCTTGGACCAGGGCTAGAAGTACAATCAGTATGAAATATGTGATTTAAATAGAATTGATGTTGCTTTATAATTACAATAAATGCATGATTAATTGTACGACAACATGATCATGGATGACCTGATATCATATACAGTTTTATATACAATTATGTACAAAGACTAATATTTGACACCGAGACAAGGCAAAAGTTGCTGTAGTAAGAATGACCAGGAGAGAATCTGTGGACAAACCATTGCAGGATACATTTAAAAGTTCAACTTCTCTAGGTAAGACAGAGAATGGAACAGTGTGCTAATAATTGTCAAAAGTGCTGATAGCAACCTAGAAATGAGCATTAAATACAGGCAAAAAACATACTCATGACAACCTCTTAATGTATGCGTATTGTAATCCACAATGTGGAAGGGAAAGAAAAGAGAAAGAGAGAGAAAAAGAGAAAGAGAGAGAAATAGAGAGACAGAGATACAGAAAGACAGAGAGAGACAGCGAGAGATTAAGAAACCTGCCACAGAGGCAGGCTAGGGAGTGGGAGGGAATCAGAGACATTAGTGGTGGAAATGGAACTGGTGGAGGGATGGGTGCTGGAACAATGTATGACCGAAACCCAAATATGAACATCTTATCAACATCTTTGTAATTGTATATCTCATGGTGGTATAATAAAATATTAAAAAAAAAGTTCAGCTTCTAACTCTAAAGCTGTGTGACTTCACTGTAGGGCCTGTAACCTGAAGTTCTAAAATCATTGTTCATTGCTGTATGATAAATTTTGAAGACTACAAAGTGAGTGGGTTGGAAGATTGGCAGCTAATGATCTCAGAGGCTGGAAGGAGGCATAGTGGAAGCTTGAGCTGATTTTGTGTTAGTAGAGATGTTGAAATCAAAATAGGTGATGGATTTGAAAAAGAGATTTAGAAAGATTAGTAAGCATTATCTAGAGATAGTTGAAAAAAATCAAACTTAAAAAATTAATAACCCACAGTGTACAATATTGTTTATGACAAGGGTACATGCATAACACACTGTAGTTGGACATTTATGAGGACTAGGAAAAGGGCAGTGATCAGGATGATTTGACGTTTCTTTCTTGAGCTTTTGTTTCCATGATAGTGAGTTTTGCTAAGTTAAGGAGTTTATTCCTGAGGATTGTGCTATCAAAGAGCCCCTTGAAATATTCTTGTTGAAATATTCTTATGAAAATGTTGCACAGGTGGTTGGATAAATGTTCCTGAAACTTAAAGATTTGAGAAGCACCTGTAATATAAACTATGATAATTAAACCTTAAAATGTTTCAGATAACGAGACAGACCGATGGATGGAAAGGGATCTGGGCACATTTGTGGAGAGATTGGTGTTGGGACATTATGTGCCTGAAAACCTATTATTCACAGTTTTGTAAATGGTTATCCCTAGACTGAAAAATATATATATTAAAGATGTAGAGTCATCATTTTAAGGCAAATAAAAGGAAATTTATCTATACTTACATAACTTTTCTTGAAATTTAAGTCTGAGTCTGAAGCAAATGTCCAAAGGATTCAGGTAGATGCAGTGGTTTGGAAGTGCTGTTTCCTAAAGCCCTAGAGTGTTGTGACGCTGTCTCAGAGCATGTTTGGAAGTCTTTGTCCAAACACCCACAGTTGCGGATGAAATCAGGACAGGCAGCATTTATATTTGCTGCCAAATTATTTCTCCATAAATAAATGGATTGAAAGGACTATAATGTCATTTGGTCTCATGTGGAATTTCTGTTTTTATAATACTGAAGGAAAATTTTTCAAAAAATAGAGAAAGTGCTGCCTTATATTTGGTTTATATCATGAGTTTTCTCTTATATCATGAATCATATTTTCATTGAACCAGATTATTTCCTCCAAGTTATCATATTATTTTTAATTGGGATAAAGTGTATTCCCAGTCTCTTCTAGGACAGTGGCATCAGGTCTCCATGTTCATCAATCAACCAATATAATTACTGTTGTGTGCCTAAAGTCCAGTTATACTGGCAAGTTTGCATATTTTTCCAGTCTCATGGAATGCAGTTTGCTGGTCTAGCTCCAGTATTCTTCTCCCAAGATAGAATAGCCATAGATCCATTTTATTTTGTTAGATACTTTTTAGCAGTCTTAACTTACTTTATGTTTTTATCATGTCTATTATTATAATGGCAGTTGCAGGATTAATCTTGCCCCTTTCTGCTTCTATGAAGGACAGAGTTGCCACCCAGAGAATATATCTGAACTTTAAGAACGGGAAAGGTATAATTTCAACTTTCTGATGTTCTTTCAAACAGAGATTCTAGCGAATGTCTACTGGGAGAAATTTACATTTTTTTCTCTCATTTCACTACAATCTACAAGAACAAATACATTTCTAACATTGATCATTTCAGGCCAGCGAAATGTTAGAAATCAAAGTGACAGGCTCAGAGAGAAGTTAAATTTTATGATTCGTTTACAAAGATGAAAACACACTTGCCTCATCTAAGTAAGTAAATACCACCGAATTTATTTAAATATTGATCTATTTTCAGTGAAAGGATTAAATGAATTTCAGAATATGGAGATTATAAATGTATGCAAAGCATTTTCTACTGTGATAAAAATCCTCCATGTTGGTAATAGGTTTGCTGGTAACTGCAAATTCTAAGTTACAACCAGCATTAATCACCAAGATTGTAATGCTGAAGTCAGAGTTTGTATAAGAAAATGGTGACAGGCACATATTCACTTCAGCAATCATCTGTCAGTGAACATAGCAGCCCTATTTTTATAGGTGAAAAGATGATCTATCTTTAGCACATAGTAAGGCCCTTTTCTAGGATTCATTCTATTTTTCTTAACAAATAGCATGATGAAGTTATAACTTTGCACTTGAATTTCAGAGATAAGTTGATGGACTTGACCTGGCATGTGGCATTTTATTTTTCAAATGATTTATAGATGATCAAGCAAATGTAACTTTATTAAAAAAAAACAGGACTGGAGCAATAGCACAGCAGATAGGGTGTTTGCCTTGTATGTGGCTGACCTGGGTTCGATCCTTGGCATCCCATATGGTCCCTTGAGCACTGTCAGGAGTAATTTCTGAGTAAAGAGCCAGGAGTAACCACTGAGCATTGCTGAGTGTTACCCAAAGAAACAGCAAAAAATATCCCTCAAAACCCCAGATTGTCATAGTTTTAAATCTACTTGTATTCAGTGTGCATAAAAAGTACATATTACTAAATGAACATCTGCATATTGTACATTTTGCTGACCACTGTCTAATTTTATTCTTAATTCATTTGTTTTGATAACACATACTGATAAAATATTGGTCATACTTTATAAATTTATTTCCTTGAAAATGTATTCTATAAAAGCATAATGTTTATTTCTAATATGATATCATGGATAAATTTTGAGAAATAATACATGAAGTTAATGCTAAAATGTTGACTAAAATACATATTGAGTAGCATTTTGGAATATATTGTACCAGTGCTCTGAGGATATCTGGCATGTAATTTATATTTAGTGTACTGGGAATTTATATTAGTATTTGAAGGGAAAAAACACAAAGACTAAACTTGCTTCACAGAGAACAGTTTTTATCTTGGAACACTTGTGGAAATAAGATGAAAAGCAAACTTAATGTAAATCAATTCTATTTTTCACTGGCTCAAATTTATTTCTTCAAAAGGAATGAAATATGTTATATAGTGAACTTTGCTATAGTTTCTTCTTTTTTCATTAATTTTTAAAAGCAAATAAAAAGGTTACTTAAACTTTACCAAGTGCCAAATAATAGCAAAAGAAACCTGATTGCCACTACAGCTTAGAAAAATAGAACTATTTATGACATCTTAATTTTTTATCACTTGTATCACTTGTCTTCCCGTTGTTCATCGATTTGCTTGAGCGGGCACCAGTAACATCTCCATACATTCTGCCACATGCTAGTGTAGCCCAAGGGCAACTGCTTGCTTCAGGAATATGAAGTGCCTCAAACCATTCTTTCAGGTAATGGAAATGAGGTCTATAATTGTTACTGGACAGACATGGGGCAGAGCTGCTACTTGCTCTCCCTGTGCCCAGCCGCTCACAAGGAGCCCAGGGGAGATGGCGGGTTTTAGCCCTGGCCTGCCAGCCCAGCAGAGCCTTGCAACAAGCCAGATGACCCCCCCACTCCATGAGGGCCTCCATTTTCCACATCTGGACTTCTCTCTCATCAGAACTCCACCCAGCAGACCAGCCTATCACAGTCCGGCTCGCAGCCGCAAGTGGCCGCACGGTTCATCATTAAATGCTGGACTTAGAGATGACTGGAAGAGTATGCTACCTGCACGGCAGAGTCTGGCAAGCTTCCCGTGTTGTATTTGATATGCCAAATACCAGTAACAATTATAGACTTCATTCCGAATGGATCGTGGCTCTTTATGTTCCTGGAGCAAGCAGATGCCCTTGGGCTCTACTAGCATGAGACAGGACATATGGAGATGTTACTGGGGCCCGCTCGAGCAAATCGATGAACAACGGGAAGACAGTGATACAGTGATACAGTGAATTGTTACTGGGTTTTGACATATCAAATACGACATGGGTAGCTTGCCAGGCTCTGCTGTCCGGGCGGGATACTCTTGTAGTAGTCTCTCATCTCGTGCATGTATTGATGAAATGGGGAAAGATCAGCTTTTCTGCTGGGTGGAGCACTGAGGAGCTGTGGAGTCCAAATGTTGAAAATGGTGGAACTCATGGTATGGGGCTTCCTCTGGCATCTTGCAAGGTTCTGTTGGGATGGCGGGCCAGGGCTAGAATCCACCTTCCCTCCTGGGTGCCTCATGATATGCTGGGCACAGAGAGAGCTAGTAGCAACTCTACCCCATGTCTCTGATCAGAGTTGTTTTATACATAATGGAATTTTAAGCATTAAAATTTTTATTTTTTCCTTTACAAAGTATTAAAATATTAATCTGGGTAATCTTGATATTTATAAACATCTTAATTATTAGGAACTGTGACTTGTTACACTTCAATACTTTAATTCAGTTCCCCTTTCCACTTTCCTTCATTGAACTTTGGATTTATTAAGGTTAATTTGATGAAATTAGTCTTTGACCATATATGAAGTATTAATGAATGGTTTCATTCATGGCAATTTAAGATTCTCTCAAACTGAATTACCATCAACATTCCTCACACTGACTTTCAAATATGACAAAGTAAATCGAGATTTTTATTTGCACAATGAAGATATAAGAACTTAGTGTGTTTTAAATGTATATATATATATGTGTGTGTGTGTGTGTGTGTGTGTGTGTGTGTGTGTGTGTGTGTGTGTGTGTGTGTGTGTGTGTGTTACATATAGATGGGGAGTTTTAGTGCTGGCCAGCTATCCCAGTAGAGCCTCACAAGAAGCCAGAGGAACCCCGCAGCATTAGGGCAACTGTTTTAAAAAATCCGGACTCCACAGCTTCTCAGAGTGCCACCAAAGAGAAAAGTCCCTCTCTCCTGATGCGTGTGGCCACTAAGTGGCCACGTGGTTCATCAGTAAATGCACAAACTGAGAGTCTACTACCGAGAGAATCCCACCCGCACAGCAGAGCTTGGTGAGCTACCCGTGTCATGTTTGATATGCCAAAAACCAGTAACAGTTATGGACTTTATTTCCATGACCTGAGGGAATAGTTTGAGACTCTTTGTGTTCCTGGAGTGAGCAGATATCCTTGGGCTACACCAGCATGTAACAGGACATATGGAGATGTTACTGGTGCCTGATCAAACAAATCAATGAACAATGGGAAGACAAGTGATACAAGTGATGTCTGTATATATGTATACATATATATGTATATATACATACATGTGTATATATATATAATTTACAACCCTTTGTATTCTTGGTATCCTATTAAATTTTCAGCACCACTTTACAATGTGGCATATTTTATGGTCTAAATGCAATAATCATCCTTTATTTTCTGCCCTTTTTGTGGTGACATAATGACAGTTTCAAGAAACGTGGTGTCATTTACTTTGCTCTCTTTAGAGGAAACATTGTGTTTCCTCCTAAATAGGAAGAATTATGTGAGAATTAAACAGGTAAGTGTTCAATGTTCTTACAAAACAGCTCTAAATTTTAGTCATATTATAGAAAGCTCTAATCATGCCTGACTATACCTGCTCTTTAAAATGTTATTTTTTTTGGACCTACCAGGCTGTGTATAGGGTTAACTCTTATCTCTGTGCTCAGGGATCACTCCTAGTGGTGCTCTGGGAACCATATCTGCTTTTCCGAGGATTGAACTCAGGTTGGTGTCATTTTTAGTTTTTAAGTTTTGCTTAGAAATAAAAAGCTTTTATTAGTCAAGGTATCTGGAGGTCGTTTTTGCTTATGCTTTGCAGAATAGGGTGGTCACTCTTGCTACCAATTCACAAAATAGGGAGGCTCATTCGTTATGATAATAGTTATGATAGTGTCTGAATCCTGAGCCCACGCCAAGCTATATGGAGCAGTGTTGTGGAGGACTGCCTGCTTTCAGAGATTTAATTTCCTCATGCAGGACATGCATGCCTGTTATTTGAGTGATCCCCATGGAGTTTTTTTTTTTGTATGAATACTAGCTATAACTGTTTAATGATTTACGAAACTCACATTGTTTTGTAGTCAGGAATGATTTCCAACAACAATAATGCTTTCTTTGAGTTCTTGTGTCTTAGAACTTATGTCTAAAGAAAAATGATGCACAGGCTATGAAAATGATTGTAGCAGTTTCTTCACATAGAAATTTGCATATATAAACAATAGCCAGCTTGCACTCTCTTAGGTATATGAGAACTATTTTGCCAGGGTTAGAAAGGGTAGATGTAACATTTGCTACAACAAACTTTAGCATGCCTACAGAGAAGTTAATATTCACATATGCCATGAAGTGAAATTTAGAGAAAATAGATTTCTGTTAATCTTTAATATGCTGCAATTGTTGCTTGAATGATATAAGTTCCAGAGGTTTTGTTCTATACCACAATTGTTTAGAGTGATTCATCATTCAGACTTTTCCTTTAATCAGTTTATTCAGTGAAGTTTATCAACAATAAAGTTGATCATTTTTAAGTATGGTTATGATAATTTGGAGAATTTTTATTATTGTATAATTGTTCCTGTCCTTTCTTCAAGGATCTGAAAATTAATTTTCTTTTTTATGCATATCTTATTGTCTAAAACATCACTGACATTTCCTTTTACTTCACCAGTAAAGGAAATGCATCATTCTATGACAAAGTTCACCTGCAAAGAATGTATTTCATTTAATTTTAAGTCAATTATCAAACATGGGGAATTCTATAATATTTGGTAACATGATAAGGAAATCAAGGACAAAATGTTTTGCCTATGATAATCTATGAGGCCAGGCCTTGGAAGTTAATCTCTCATCCCCTAATTTTGACTGTAATTTTTCTGAATATAACTATAACATAGATCACTGTTATAGTCTATGTTAGCCAAGGAACAGTCCTCACAAGAGTTAAAAGTAGGCTGCAACCTAAGACTGCTTAAGCAAGTGTATGTATATTTAATTGCTCTAGCTTCGTTAGATCTATCAACGTAAAGGCTGTGACTATAATATTTATTCCATTTTGCTTTATATTTACATCATTTCTACTTTTCCTTGCCAATGGTTTGTCTTGTTTCTAAAGTAGAGACAACAAAAACCTTCTTACTTAACACAAATTTTTGTTTTCAAATTTAGCCGGATACCTCAATTCTTGACATTGAAATCTTATAGGCAACACTAGCTTTTATTTTCTTCACAAAAACCCACTTAACCTTTTTATTTCAGACAGTTCCTCTCAGCAAAGGCTGCTGATGTTTATTGAAATGACTGCTTTTTATGCACCAAGAAGCCCATTTCTTTTTTTTATCTTAGATTATTTTGTGTATTTTTATTTATTTGGAGGGGGATGTAGGGAGTGGACCACATCTGACTGTGATCTGTGCTTACTCTGTTTGGTGTTCAGGAATCACTCTTGGAGTTTCGTGTTCTGTCTTCAAAAATAAATCTTGATGGAATTTGGAGATTACATAAGGAAAGGCAAAATGCTGGCACACTTTGCCTGCTGCTCTACTATTTCTCTGCTCCCATTTATATATTGTTAATACTATCAAGAAAATTGATCTTTTCTTCTGCAGTATCAATCTGCTTTTATGTCTATCCAGTTTATTCTCCGTTTTCATTATTTTACTATTCAAGTCTATAAGAACTTCTGCAGTAAATATTAATATTTTGCAAATGACTGTTTTAAATCAACTTCTCATTTTTATGATTGAATTTCGAGTCCTTTGTGGAATAGAAAAGTAACATTTTACACCTTATAGATTAATTGAGATTATCAGTGTATTGCTATTATTAGTAAATATTAAGTCACAAATTAATTTTACCAATTATTTTAACCATTTGGTATTTACAAATGATCTAAATGCCAATTTTTAGATAAGGAAAATGTTCACTATTTAAATTTATTAGCCAATAGGATCGAGTTCCTTAGGACAGGCCCACTGAGTCCTTGTTCACTATTATCTCCAGAATACATTTAGTGTCTGTTTTTCTCTAAGTGATGTTGACAGTATCCATCTCAGACTCATGTTTTCAACTTTTTGCTAGTTCTAACTTTGAAAAATCCCTTTTCAGTTTATTTGATTGTCTTCTTACCATTAATATTAACAATAAACAATTTTATTTATGATTTGTTTTCCTTCAACTAGGAGCTCCTGGAGGGACACAATTGATCTGCGAGTTCAACATTAAAACATCCTATGTAGCATAGTAATAATATTTAAGGATAATATGAAAAATAATAAAAATAAGCATGTATTTTCACATGTGTCCCTCTCATTTTAGCACTTCTAGTGGACTATATCTGCTTCCCATAAAATAGCTTCCTTCTTAACTATCTTCACAGACTGGAGACAAAGATTATCTAGTAATTGCTTGGCAAGGCATAAAAGCATATTCTTACATTCTCTATTCTTCCAAAGCTCTGTGCCCAGTGCGTTTTCTTGTTTCATTATTTATTAAAATGCTATCCAGGAAGCTGAATTTGGTGATAATTTGCAGTGCTGTAGTTTTATTGGAAATCTTTAACTGTATTTAGTTTCCGGGGCATAGGTTTTTGTGTGATATCAGCACAATTGTTCAGGTCAGAGCACTTTTGTACTTTTGTGGTATTTCTAAAACTGACCTTCTACTAGATTATGAGGCATATCTAGGCAATGTGAAGCTTTTCTATAGCCTTGACAATGATGAGATACTAAAACACTGAGTATGAGTCTCCTGAATCAAACATTCTCTTACTGTTTGATTCTGACAATTAATGACTCAGACTTTGCCTTTTGCCATATCATTAATTTATATTTTGTAGTAAATAGTTAACTCTAAATATCAAAAGCAGCATTCATTAGTATTGAGGCCAGATTATTGTGGAAAAGTGACTCTTATAGGTTATTTTTTTCATGACTCTGAGCTTCCAAATCAGTGGATAAATATGCCATAAACAAAAATTGTCTATTGTGTAATAAATGACAGTGAAAAAATTTTACTGTTATTAACAAAGTGTTTTAATTTTAGTTAGACAGTAGCAGATGGTAAAAGGTAATCAGTAATTCCCAGGATTATGGTAATATGACACATCAGTCATAAGCACCGAATGCAGGCCACACGTTTGAAATCCCTAACTTGGACATATGCATTTGACACAATTTTTGCTATATGAATTCATGACAGTTTATAATTATAGTTTTTTTTTCTTTGGGCATTCATTTATTTATCTCATTTGTTTATTTGTGGAGTCTCTTAAAAAGTGCTCATGGATCGCATATGGACACTCCCAGTGATTTTTATACCAACTGTTCCAGTGATTGATTCTACGGCCTAAGAATGCTATGGTGCTTGGGATTTAGGATGTGAGAATCGACCTGTTGTGCTCAGAGGCCACTGAAGCTACCCCCATCAGTGCTCATGTCTCTAGAGGTAACTTACCTGATAGTGCTTGGGGACTCACGTGATTGTTGAGGATCAGTCTCAGTCCTGTGCATGAAAAACTTGATCTCTGGAATCTAGTGCTATTTCCATTGTTGCAGGTTATTTTTAAAATTTTATTGTATTTATAGAGGAATCAGGATTTACATTACTCTTATTTATACTTTTTAAAAATTATTATAAAATGTATTTAAATACCATGATTTACAAAGTCGTTCACAGAACAGTTATTTCAGTCATCCAATATTCTAACACCAGTCCCATCACCAATGTGCACTTACCCCCACCAAAAACCTTTATTTCCCACCCACTCGCATCCCTATGCCTGCTATTTTAGCCAGGACCAATCATATCGCTTTATTATAAAATATACCTCAAAATGGTAATGCTAAAGTTAGGACCTTTGTACTGGGTTGTTACGTGCGAGTTGAATCATCTGTATTTTGCTTTCACTTACAAGCTTATTCAACGGAGTGGACTTCTCATTTTTTTTAACAAAGATGTTCATATTAATCTCTTACAATATTCAGTATTCAATCCCAAACAATGGCTAGTACAGATAACAATTATTTCAAAATTCCCTGCCTCTGCTTGAACCTGTCCTAAGAAGATACTCAGTAGTTGATTTTTTTTTTCTTTTTGGTTCACACCCGGTGACGCTCAGTGTTACTCATGGCTTTTCACTCAGGAATTACTCCTGACAGTGCTCAGGGACCATATGGGATGCCAGGGATCGAACCCGGGTTGGCCGTGTGCAAGACAAACCCCTACCCTCTGTACTATGTCTCAGGCCCCAGTAATTGATTTTGCATTTTATGTTATATCCAGTTTTCTGATGTATGGAGGAGAAACATTTTTCAGAAGCAGGTTAATGAATGAGGAATGTTCAATCGCGGGATGGAACAATTGGACCAGTGAGCCCTTTGTATGTTGTGACAGAGTAGGCATTGTGACTACACATTTTGTTATTGGGCTCCTCCTTCTACTTACTGGTTTAAAAGTAATTGAAAGCTTGAGATGCCATGCAACCGTTTGCCACGGCTGAATTCCAGAGATTGTAACTGATTTATTCAATCTTGGTGGGTGATGAAATTTCTTTGGCACCTGAGGCAGTTCATGTGTGTGATCATCGGGCCTTCTGGAGCAGAGGGAGTTGGGGGAGGGGGCCCATTCCTGGTTCTGTGAGAGCCTGGAGAGTTCAATTGCAGAATGCTGCGTACCTGGAGGTTTCAAACGATTCAGTCATGGGTGAGGGCTCATACAAGGTGTAGGATCCAGCCTGGAGCATGTTGGTGATTATGAGGAGTGAAAATCTTGAGGCTATAGAATCATTGTTGGGACGGGCTATCCCCAAACCTGTCCCCCATCCAAGTTGCCCCCTGTGTTCAACCTGGCGTGAGAGACCTGGAAGCATCTCTCTATACTTTTCATGAACACATTCCAACACCACACTCATCACCAGAGAACTTGCTTCCCACCAACAGGTTTTTATAGCCATGTCCCAGTCATCACAGTCCCATGTAAGACCACCTCAGTAGACAAAATATCTACTTCCAGTAACTTTTTTTGTACTTATTTGATATTTATATCTTACATCTGAGAGAGAATTTTTAGAAATTTTTTGTGGAGCAGGTGACACCTACACACAAGTAGATGAATAAAGTTAAACTTCAGAAGTTCCAAATATTGTATAACATCAGTAAATTGAAATTTTTAAAGTCTTCTCTTAATGGTATCACTTCACTTGATCACTTGAATCCTGTTAGTCATCGATTTGCTCGAGTGGGTGCCAGTAACATTTCCATTGGACCCTATCACATGCCAATGTAGCCCAGTGGCATCTGGTTGATTCAGGAATATGAAGAGCCTCAAACCGTTCCTTCATGGTCTTTACAAGGAAGTCTGATCATCTTGTAGTTGGGCGGCCACGTGATCTTTTGACATCCCATGGGATCCAGTTGGTAATGGCTCTAGTCCAGCGGTTGTCTCCAAATCGCATTACATGTCCAGCCCATCTGAGGAGTGAAAATCTTGAGTAGAATTTATACTTATACAGTATAAAATATAAGTAAGGAATACTTATATTCCTTACTTATATTCCTTGTACTTATATTCCTTATACAGGAATTATCTTCCTGTAGTTCATTGATCTTTTACTTCAGCCTAAAATATTAGAATAGATCTATTCATGCTATTTTTAATAGCATGAATAGATCTGTTCTAATATTTTAAAATTTACATAAAAAGATAAAAGCGACAAATGAATAATTTAGTATCATTGATGAGAGATTAATATTTTAAGGGAAAGTCTGATCAAGTATATAAAAGTTTAATCCAATAAAGGAAATTTGATTTGTGTTAGAAAGTGTATTATTGATAATGATAAAATATGTGCATTAGTAAGGGAAAGATTAAGATAAAAATCTCTATAGGTGTTTAAAAATTACCTGAATACACATAAAACATTCAGTGTAAATGAAAGTTAGCTTATTATTGAAAAAGTACAAAATCCCTTAGCTACTTAGGAATAAGCAGACCTTTCTTTATCTAATAGAGCGCAACCATAAACCCAAGAATGAATTGGCAATGTGCTGAGAAGTTGGTATAGGTTAATAAGCATTTTCCCTCCCATGAAACCTTGATGTTTCTTTCTAATCTGAATTATAGTGTAGCTTGATAGAGTATTCTTGGTGATGTGTTAATTTCATTGAGCTTTTGTACTATATCCTTCCATTCTCCTCTGGCTTGTAGAGTATCATTTGATAGATCTGCTGTTAATCTTATGGTCTCTCCTTTGTGTGTTCTGTTTCTGATCTTGCTGATTTCAGTATTCTTTCTTTATCTTTTGCCAGTGCAATTATAATGTGCCTTGTAGTTTTTCTATTTTTGGTTTGTTTTGATGGCACACATATGGCCTCTTGGATCTTTGTGCCTGCACTCCTCACCTTTAGAAAATCCTTTTTATCGATTTATTTAACTAGTAGATCTCATTGAGTTGGTCTTCCTATTTATAAGGGATTCTGCTTTTTCTTCTATTGTTACTGTTTAAATGACTTTTTGGTTTTCTGTTGTGTTATTTCTTTTTAAACATTTTTCCCTATCTTATTTTTTTTTCCCTCTCGTTATTTTGGTTTCCTGTAGTTCATTGATCTTTTACTTCAGCCTTAATCTCTCTCCTTCAAATGCTTTTATGTCATGTTTGTCTCATACCCATCTGAATAGCTTCTTTTTTAAGTTTTTGGCTTTGTAACCAAACCTAGCAGTGTTTGGGGATTGGACTGAAATTAGCAAGTTACAAAGCAAGAACCTTAACCCCTGTACTATTTCTCCTTCAATGAGCAAATTTTCAAGTCACAATGAAAGACTCAGTGTTCTGTATTAGTGTTTTTTAAACTAAAATATCCATGCGCTATGGTAAGTTTCTCAAGAGAGCTCAGCATGCCCAAGGAATTAAAGCCATATTGGAATTTATTTTTAATATATTATTATGGATATTAAGATAGATATAATTGGAGAACCATAAGGATTAATATCGTATTTAAGTATTCCATGGGCAGAGGGGGATTTGGTTTGAAATTAGGAAAAAGGAATGAAATGGAGAGAAGTTACATATATAAATGTAATTGACATATCTTATTGATTGACTATAAAAGATTAAGGCACCATAAAAATTAGGATGAGATCCTCTCTCAGACCTTATCAGCGTACAATTGCTGAAGTAATTTTGATGCATTTGGATCTACGTTTGGTAGAAATTGTTTAGGAGAAAAAGGTTTTGTGTTTTGGTGAATACTAAAGTTGGTATTGGCTATTAGTTTTGAGATACTATTAATTCATGGGTTTCTTAGATAATTTTCTGAAAACATTAGTCTGGGCATTGGAAAAAAGGTCTTTGTTGTTTCAATACTGGGAACAAGACAAGCACTTGAGTTTTAAAGATTTCACTTTGAAATGAGTGATAAAGTATGTTCTTGCACATACGTAAAATTCTTATTTTTTCTTGTGAGGAATTTAAACATGTTATTGCTTGTCAGAATAAGAAACTAGGGTTCATGGCAGTGGGACATATTTCAGTGGAATTACACTATAAAATAGGTGTTAAGGCGCTACAGTGATGGAACTACTGGTACGGTACTTGTTTTGGATGTGGCTCACCTAGTTCAATACCTGGCACTCTATATGGTTTCCTGAGTTCTGCCCCAGCAATCCCTTCATGCAGAGTCATCAGTAAGTCTTGGGTACTGCTAGGGGTTTCTCTCAAAACAAGCAACCAAACCAAACAAAGACAAAAAAGAAGGTGGTGCTAAAAATGACCTTCAAGGTATGGTCTAAGAGAACCATAAGCGTACATTTTGCCCTTGATTTCCTGGCATGATATTAGATGATCTTTAACTTTCCTCCTGAATTTGTTAATAACTGATTCAAATCATAGGAAATACTGGTTTTGCAGGGAGAGTTATAGAATCCTTTTTTCAAACCAAACTTGTATATTTTGACTTGAATTATGTGGAAAAGGTTTGTGTAACAAAAAATATTCTGATAAAAATAGCTCCTCAGAAGTCCATATAGTCAACATTATCACTGTATTACTGTCTTCCTGTTGTTCATCGATTTGCTTGAGGGGGAACCAGTAACATCTCCTTGTGGCCTGTCACAAACAAGAGTAGCCCAAGGGCATTTGCTTGCTCCAGGGACAGGAAGAGCCTCAAACCATTCCTTCAGGTCATGGGATTGAGGTTCACAATTGTTTCTGGTTTTTGGCATGTCAAATAAAACACGGGTAGCTTGACAGGCTCTGCCACGTAGGTGGTACACTCTCAGTAAAAGACATCATGACCATAGCACTCAGAATACCTTATCATCTGATGATTAAATTTTGTTAGGGAATTTTCTAAGAAATGAACACATCATGATCCAAAACATAGTAAATCAGTACTTTACTATAAATTAAAATTCAATCAAACATAGGTTAAGGCTATATTTGATCATGTTAAAAACTTTAGCTAAGTTTTGGATCTGTATCATTGAGGTAAAATGACAGGTCTGCATTGTATATTTCAAAAATCTTGGGGTAAACCTATATCAAATGATCGTATTTTGTTGCTTGAAAAGGCCATATCATTTAGGGCTGGAAGACCAAAAAGCAGATAACACAGAGTGCTTAGGTTTCCCCTGATTATTTATATGCCTTTCTCTGAGACATTAATTATTAAATAGATGCGACCCAATTATGATGACAAAAAGCCAGTGCATTTAATTTTCTCCTTTGGGGAAGTGTGCAGAGAAGCACGGATAACAAGATGACCTCTCTTTAAAGCAAACTAATGGGTGGATTTCTGTAAAGAGGAGGGAGTTTTTCTTGGCATGGTGAATTTTGTGAAGGAAGATATATGAGTATGGCAAAGCCTTGGGCAATTTCAGACAGAGTGAATATCAGAGAGAAATTTCTGTCAAGCACTTTACATATCTATTCAGACAACATAATACTGGGGTAGTAAAAGACCTTTATATCACCTTTCCTGCCTTCAGAACTCTTAGGAATTTAGAAATGGTAGGTAGTAAATGATATTGGGGGGGATACTATTTCAAAAATTGTTAATATGATCTGAAAATGCATGCATTTTGAACAAAGAAAAGAATTGAGATAAATTAACTTGTCAGGAGACAATGGCATTAGGTCAGATATGAAAAGATGGTATTTGCCTGCAGTGATTGAAAAACCAAGATCAATAATATATCAAAATATTCTCACTGAATTAGAGCAATACATCATAAGGTAAGCCTTTCTTGATCTAGAGGACATATACTATTAATAGAATAATAGTATTTATTGAAGGTTTACTACAAATAGTTTAATATATCACATTTATTACTTATTTAATCTATAGATTCGTGCACTCCCCCTTTGGTTTTTATATCTATAAAACATTAAGGCACATGGTATTAAGGCACCAGAGAGTAAAGTACTTATTCAAGGGTACACAGTTAGTAAATAAATTATATAACTGGAATTCCAAGAGACTAAAGTTTTAACAACCAAAATTAGGAAGGTGCCTTTCAAGAGAGCAGGCAGGGCAGGGGGGAAGGCAGATGTGAGGGGTCCAGGTGACATTGGTGGAGAGAAGTTGGCACTGGTGGTGGGGTTGGTGCTGCTGTAGCTTATGTCTAAAACTAAGCTATGAATAACTTTGTAAATCACACTGTTTTAATAAAAATATGTGGAAAAAGAAGAAAAGGAGAAGATTGAAATATGTAAGAAAGGTGACTTCTCATAGGAGGAAAAGAAGATATATGTATCAACTGTATGTTACTTATTTCAGAACTCATAGTTAGAAATTTTTCTTCATAATTAAAAAAAGAAAGAAAAATGTGGATGGTGTTTAAAAAGAATTTTTTTCTTCAATTTATTTTGTGAATTAATTGTCAGTGTTAGAAATCTGTGTTTTGTTGGGTAAGGTATACTTATAATAAAAATGAGCTACTGATGTGCACTTTCAGTTTCTTAGAAAAATGCCTTTGTTGAAGTAGTGTAGAAATAAAAGTGAGCCATTTAATGATGAAAACACTTAAAGTCCCGGTAGAGGGAAAATAATTTGGATACCTTGTTACAGGGAATTAGTTAACTTTATTTTTAAATGTATATCAGCTTCAGTACAATGTTCAGTGTGTACAGCACTGTTCTACTTGGGTAATAAGGCAAAAGAATATACTTGAGAATTTGAAATGATAAATATTCCCGTATAGCACTAATTAATCTAAATGAATTATTTAATGAGCAATTTCCTAACCAGACAGCTTAAAAAGCAGAACAGAAAAATGTATTTCCTGAATATTTGAGCTAGTTCACACTAATATTTTGGAAAATTGCTGTACAAATGGTGATATCTTTTGTCTCAACATTGAATGTGAGACTTAAACGCAAAACTGGCTCTTGGCCTAAAGCTTAAGTGCTTTGTAGGAAGAGAAAAACATCTGAAGCTGGCGAATTGACTTCTGTTGGGATATCTGCCCAGAGTTCTAACTAAATTCACTTGTGGTAACTTTCAAATCTGTACGTCTGTGTGTTCCATTGACCTTTGAGAAGTAGAGCAAAGAGAAGCAAGGCAACTTACACAAAACTGCTCTTGGTGTTTCACTTAAGGAAGCCTTGCCTGCAATACTCAGCAAGGACTAATTGAAGATAAACCCAAGAGGAAACAGAATTTTGCCTTTGCAGAATTGGGTCTATTTCAAAACTTAGAGAAAATCTGACATGGCACACATAAAGAACTCCTAAAGGAAGTTAGAAGTCTTGTGTGGAAAATAATGATGATAAGCCTGAAGAAATAGGTAGAGAGACCCAGGTCCAGAGGGCCAGTTCATACCAGACATATGTGAGGCAGCTCTTAAGATATGATTCAGAGGAGAAAGGATGACATATGTCCCATGGTACAAATTTCGGAGACAGTGGAGAAGGGAATATAGGGAATACAAGATCTCTAAGAATGAACTTTAAAATTGTAAATAATAAGCTATTCTTAAAGCAAATGAATGAGTTTTGTGTGGCTTATACTATTGAGGGGGTTATAAAATAGTGATGATACTGGCCCAATAAATAATTATCATATAAGTATTAGGCTGAGATTGTATTAGGCTGAGATGGAAAGTATGGGATTGACTTACTCTTAAGATTTATGTTCTCCAGCCCTTAGCAATATTAACCAAGATTGCTTAATTAACTTTGAAACTGCCATTCCCAACTCCATAAAAGGTGGTAATGTATCACTGTCATAAGACTGTTGTTTTGGCTCAGTGTATCAAGATTATGAAATATTTCTATTTTACTAGGGATATGTAGGACATAGTGTCAATAATAATAGTAAGTATACAATATGTTGCCAATGGCCACAATGATATGCAATAATAGGATAATGAAATAATTTGATTAAAATCTTGATTTGATAATTATTACCCTATTTATAAAGACCTTTGAGGTATATAATAACAACTACCTGTTTTATTCTGGAATTTGAGAAATGAGTGAAATACAATTGTTATATATTATACATACTTCTGATCCATGAAATCTAAATAATTAAAGTAATCCAGCCCCTGTATTTATTCAAATGTTTGAACATCAAGGAGAAAAATAACTTAAAATTAAGTGGTAAGTTCAGTGAGAGACTCACAGACATGGGGCAGAGCTGCCACTGGCTCTCCCTGTGCCCAGCCGCTCACGAGGTGCCCGGAAGGGATGGCGGGTTCTAACCCTGGCGTGCCACCCCAGCAGAGCCTTGCAACATGCCAGACAACCCCCACTCCATGAGGGCCTTCATTTTCCACATCCGGACTCTCCCCTCTCAGAACTCCACCCAGCAGACCAGCCTATCCCAACCCAGCTCGCGCGGCTGCTAGCGGTGCGCGGTTCATCAATAAATGCTGGATTTAGAGGTGACTACAAGAGTATGCCACCCGCACGGCAGAGCCTGGTAAGCTACCCGTGTCGCATTTGATATGCCAAATACCATTAACAATTATAGACCTCATTCACATGACCTGATGGAATGGTTTGAGGCTCTTTATGTTCCTGGAGCAAGCATGTGCCCTTGGGCTCTACTTGCATGAGACAGGACATATTGAGATGTTACTGGTGCCCGCTTGAGCAAATCGATGATGAACGGGAAGACAGTGATACAGTGGTAAGTTCAGTGTATTTTAACATCTCAGTTGTATGTTTCTAATTAGTGTGCTAAGTAAATATATACTAACTCATTTGTCTATATATATTTCTAAGGGGAAATTGTAGGCACAAATTGTGCTTTGATTAAAATAAAGTAATACTGAATGTCAGGACTGTTTAGTGCTAATCACGATGCTTGTTGGGACCTACTTTCCTTTGTGGAAACTTACCTGGAATGAAAATGGAATCGAACTAGGTAATTAGACATTAAATTATTTATTTTGTATACAATTTATTGAAGATGTAGATATGGACAAATTTGCAGTTAGTATGAAAACCAATGATCTGATTTTGTAACTTGTCTTGGGATCCTTCAGTTACTATTTCTCTCATTATTTTGGCATGTAATTCTGGCATAGGTGCATCAGTAATAACTGAAAAAAAGAAATGTATCTAAGTTATAGTGCCAGGTTTGTTATGCTGGTTGCAGTAACATACTTGTCACTTGTGTTCCTGTTGTTCATTGATTTGCTTGAGTGGGCGTCAGTAATGTCTCCATTCCTTGGAAATGAGGTCCATTATTGTTACTGTTTTTGGCATATCGAATACACCACAAGTAGCTTGCCAGGCTCTACCGTAGCTCTGAGTTCATCGCAAGGGACCTAGTCTTTTCCCATGTGAGACCATCAACCGTGTGGGCCCACAAGGCAGAGCCCTGGGTGTAGACAAGCTTGTCTCCTGTCTGCCCCCTGCTTACACGGCTGGGCACTGCAGCCACACCTGCAACAGCTGGAGGGGCTGGATACCATACTTATGCATTTTTAAAGAAAGGATTGTAGAATAAAATAGAACTTTCATTGTAGCGTTCAGAAAAAACAAGTGAGTGTTCTTTATGTGATGACTCCCTGTCCAAGCCTGTTGGGAAAGTTTACTACTTTCCTCAGGCCCAAGAATTTAGCAACTTTTCATGATTGTTTTTCTTACACATTTTCTAGTTTTCCCTAGTATTCCTTTTTCCAAAATCTGAACTTTAAAAATGTACATATCTTTCCCTGCTCTTCCTCTTTCCTTTCCCTTCCTCCTCTCCTGCTCTTCTCCTTCCCTCCTCATCTCCTCTTCAGTCTCTTTCCTCCTTTGTTCCTTTTCCCTCCCCTCCTCCTCTCTCTTCCAGACTATAAATAAATAAATAAAAGTAATAAAAGAGATGTTCAAATCTAAGAAAATTTATTGTGAAATTGTCCTTAATAGCCATATAGGTTGTTCGTAGAGACTGTGATGAGTTTCAATCAATCAATCAATCAATTAATTAATTAATTTTAAGACATGCATTTGTTCATTTATCTGCTTATGGTTTTTGAGCTATGCTTAATGTCTCAGGTTTTACTCCTAGCTCTGTGCCTAGGGAAAGTCTTGGCTGGGATTACTGGACCATCTGTGATGTGGGATCAAATCTGTGTCAGCCACGTGCAAGCTTGTGCTTTACCACCTATTTGGCCCAAGATATTACAAATGAAATAAAAATGAAAAAGATCACAGTTTGCAGGTGTCTGAAGTAAAATATTTACCGATGTAGGACAAATAAAATTCTAGAAAGAAGGGGAAGCTGTGATAGAAATCAACAATCTCTATAGATTTTTATTATGGCAGTTTTATATTTACTGAAGCCTAGTGGGGCATCCATATTTGAGGAATATACAATGAACAGAGATATACAAGATATAATATATAGAATATACAATTAAGAGTATATATACACAGTATGTATATAATATACAGAATATGCAACGAACATTTCTGTAGCATGTACAGAAAATATTAGAGAGATGTCACAGACGGTCTGCTATTGGTGTGATAATTAAAAGGTGAAAAGCTAAAAGCGAGGATTTCATAAGGCAGTCTCCACTAGCCTGTATTGTGTGACCACAATAATGGGGTCCTTATTGGTACAAAGTGTTTTAAAATTTCTGCTTCTATCTACTGAGAGACAGACTTCAATGGAACTATTTCCATCATGCAGAATTTGTCACACTATCAAAATTAAGCCTCCTACAAATCTGTTTTAGCTTTTCCTAACCCCTGAGAATCTTTTTAAGTTTTGAGGGGTAAAGAGAAGGGGTGAGACACTTTGACAGCATCTTGATACCAATTTGGATCAACAGTACAACGTTATTTCCATGTATATTTGTTAGTGCAAGAGTTCTTATTAGCAGTCCTTTTTATTTTTTAATTTTTTTTTCTTTTTTTTTTTTTGGTGGTGGTGGGGGAGTTACATTGAATAGAATTTGCTCGAGTGGGCGAGTTACATTGAATATGGACAGAATTTATTCCTACTCTGTGCTTATGGGACCATATGTGTTCCTGGAATCTATCTAGGTTGGTTGTATGTAGGTAAACGCCTTACTCACTGCCTTGCCTGGCCTCTATATTTATTTTGGGGACTCCTGTTACCCAGGGAGCTCCATCTTTAATCTGTCTGTATTGAGAGAGAGTTCTTATATTCCCAATCTTTTGCATGTCCATACCTCCCTTGGTACTTCTGGGCCCATGAACACACTATTTTGATCTCTAGATAATCGAAACTCAGTTTGCAAGAAACTTCATCATATTTTATTAGAATCTAACTTTAGTACTTAGAGTGATCCAAGAATTTCTGTTTCAAAGAAAGGAAGTTAAGGCTTCAATTCTCACATTCATTTATTTATTTATTTATTTATTTATTTATTTATTTATTTATTTATTTATTTATTTATTTATTTATTTATCTCCTGCCACCTGCCCCTTGAGGTGTTGCAGGTGTGGCTGTGTTACCTAGCTGAATCGGCAGGTGGCAGACAGGAGACAGGCTTGTCTACACCCAGGACTATGCTCTGTGTGCCCTGGATGGTTGTTGGTCTGACATAGACAAAGACTGGGCTCCCTGGGATGAACGCAGAGCCTGGCAAACTACCCATGGTGTAATTCATATTCCAAAAACGGTAACAAAAATGGACCTCATCCCAATGAATGGACACATTACTGGTGCCCACTCGAGCAAATTGATGAACAACAGGAATACAAGTGATCTCTCTGTCTGTCTGCCTATCTATCTATCTATCTATCTATCTATCTATCTATCTATCTATCTATCTATCTATCTATCTATCTATCTATCTATCTATCTATCTATCTATCTATCTATCTATCTATCTATCTATCTATCTATCTATCTATCTATCTGTCTGTCTATCTATCTTTATATCTACTTTTGGGCTTTAATTCTCTTATAAAACTGGGGTTATCCATAATCTTGACACATTAACTTGTGTTATTTTCCAATTTTAGTATATCTTCATTTGTGCAAATAATTTCTCTCAGTTTGGGTCAGTTTTCTCATTATTTTCCCCCAAACTCTTATCTTTTTAATAAGTTCCATGACTTTAAGTAGTAAAATAAAACATTTATCTTAAAATACCTCTTACTAACACGTATATCAAAATTACAGAAAGAAAGCATAGCATGGTGTCTACAGAAAAAACCTATCCAATGTTCATAGGTAACCTGAGGAAACTGGAGACTTTGATTTTGGCACAGAGAGAATGGAACTAATACTGCTTTTCAAATATCAGTTTAATATTTCAAATCTAAGACTCGTTTAAGATTTAGCATAATAACAATATAAATTGTTGCACTGGAATCACACTGGTTTTGCAGAATAAGAGTGAAGTGTATGATCAAACGATTGCAAAACTAGTTACGGCTTTATTCTGGATAAGACGTAAGGCTTGATATTACTGATGGATTTTCAAAATAGCCTTTTAGCTGGAAGGAGTATTTTTGTTCGAGAGATAAGATTGTAGCATTGTTTTAATAAAATATATGTGATACCACTTTACTCTCTTCTCCACAGAAGTCTCTGTGGAGTCTCAGCCTTCTTAGAGCATGAAAAAAAATGCTCTTAGTGATTAACTTTTCTTATTTAATTCAGAATTTTAAATCATTTTCCTTTATTTTCACATGAAAACATATGTTGCACATTGCATTCCCTTACACTAGCTACCCTAAGGCTGGGTGGAAATGAATAAAAGTTCAACTTATAACAGATGATATCCAAAGGGAATTTTATTTTAGATGTTTTGAATTTTCTTACTTGTCTTCAGTTTTTTTTTTCTCTCTAATGAATTGACTCACTAGAGCAATGGTTTTGTATTCTTCTTCTTGAATAAAGAACATTATCTTTTTTCTTTAATTAAAAAATCTTTATCATTTCCCTAAACCCTTTGATAAGAAAGAACAAAAAATGCACCACGTGAATACTGATGTGAAAATGTGAAGTTTTGTGCTGGAGAGCTAGGTTAGGTAGGATGTTTGCCTGGCATGCAGTTGACCCTGTTCCTATCTCTGGCACACTAATGATCCTCCAAGTCCCTGGAAGAGTCATCCCTGAGTACCGCCAGTTGTGGCCCCAAACAACCAGAAAGAAAACATTAAAGTTTTTAGGTAATAGTTTCAGAGGAACAAGCATAATGTGACTAATATATATTTACCTTTACTAGCACAGATGGTAGGTAGCAAATTAGTTTCTCTTTGGCTTGAAATACCACCCCCACAACACACACACACACACACACACACACACACAATCTGCCCTATCCTTTGGGTTAGAAACATGCTTTTTTTTAGTAATGGGATGGAACAATTTAAACTACCAATTTTTAAAATCGTTTTTAATAAATTAAGATGGCTGTGCCGGCCTGGGTTCGATCCCTGGCATCCCATATGGTTCCCCCAATCACTGCCAGGAGTAATTCCTTAGTGCAGAGCCAGGAGAAACCCCTGAGCATTGCTGGGTGTGACCAAAAAAAAGCAAAAAATAAATAGATAATCGACTGCAGAGAAGAACAAAGAGCCTGTATCCATAGGAGTGTGGTATCACAGCAAGAGCCATAAATGAACAATATCAGATAGCCACATTTTTCTTTTTTCTTTTATTCCCCCTCCACGATAACAAGTTTTTAATTTATCAAATGGAAGTATTGATTCTACTTATTCTGATTAATATGGCATTTGCGAGGGCATTTTGTTTCCATTTTTCACAGCACCTGCTTATTTTTCACTTCTGGAACTGTATCTTTAGGGATCACCCCTGGCAGGGCTTGAGGACCTATGGAGTGCTTGGGATGGAAGTTGTTTAGCCTCATGCAAGGCAAGGGGCTGTGGCTGCCGGACCCAACTCCTGTAATCATATCTGGTGATCTTTAATATGTAAATTAATCATCTATATTATAATTTATTATTTTACTTATTATTGACATTTTAATTTTTACTCATACACCTCCTTTGTTAAACAGAAGTGTAGAATTGTGTCAATGCAGGGCTGGAGAGACAGTACAGCAGGGAAGGCACTCGCCTTGCATGCACTGGATTCAGGTTTCACCCCTAATCTGCAGCTTCATGTATGTTTCCCTCATCCCTGCCAGGAGTGATCCCTGAGCACAGAGTCAGGAGTCATCTCTGAGCCTAGCTAGGTTTGGCCCCCAAACACAGTTTTATATATTATTTGTAGATGCAAATAATTATTTTTGTTAGTAGTTATTTTGTATTTGACCTTCAAATGTAATAATAGCCTTAGAATTTTCATTGTGTAACTTTAATATGTTTCTATAAATGAATAAAAAGTAAATGTATGTGTAAAAATGTACATACCTTGCATTTATGTTGCTATAATGCACATTACTATCATTTGCCTTTATGTCTTTTATAGCTGCTGCTCACAGTCAGAGAAGGGAATGTTTGTGTTCTCCAATACAATTGTCATCTTTTTGACCATTCTCCTTGCTCTTGACATTCTTGAGCTTCACCTGTGCTTTTTCATTTATTCTGCTTCAAATGCTGAGCCCTTAGACCCTTGACAAAGATACAAAAATAAAGCTTTACAGATTTCATGATTTAAATAGCAATAGGTTTATTCATACTATTAAGCTTAGCTGTATTAAGTATTTTATTTTGATATAGGAATGATAATATTATTGCCATTTGGAAAATACACACATATTTAAGAAGAATAAAATAAAATTTACCTCTTACCTCACCATCTGGGAGTAGCATCTGTTAATGTTTTGATATATTTTCTTGTAATCTTCTGTGCCTGCAAGTAGGCATACGTACACTGATCCTCACTGAATACTGATAAACAGTATGTAAAGATTTATGTTCTGCTGTTTTTATTTGAGAAAAATATTTTGAGGCACTTTTTATTTACCATAATATTATTTTCCTGTTTATGATTATTTTGTTTCTTAGCTTGCAGTATATAATGTAAAATCTTATTGGATCTTAGATTATTGTTATTTCTCCTTTCATTAAATGAATATTAACTCAATATGTACTGTGTAATAATGCTTTGATACAACTAACCAATAATATTTATCAACTTACTTTTAACGAGAGTAGACCTAATGTTCAAGAGATTGATGTGATTTCTGTCAGTTAACTGTTTGAGTTAAAATTGCTATAATAGAAAATTCTGTTAGGGAAAAGGAAGGTCTTAATTGGATTCTCACATATCAATAAGTATTTGGAGAGAAGAGAAGAGGACATGTGATTGAAAAAGAGATAAGTTAAAAATATAAGCTGGAGCCAGGTCCTGGTGGGGAGAATGTTTTAGTAGTAATACAAAAAAGTTAATAAATCAGAATGTTTTAAGGTGGATTTGAAATTTTAATTGGTTTATGTGACTTCAAAGTATGGATGGTTCAGACATAAAATGTGAAGTGAAGAAGCTTCTTGATGTGAGAAATCCATTGAAGTAGCCCAATCCCAAATGAGATTCATATGACAACACTAGTAGATGTAATGTCTATTCTAAAAAGATAATATCAGGTGCTGTTGATTAGGTTGGCTATGAAGAATGAAGGGTGAAGGAAACCTCATATGGTTCTCTGGTTTCTTGCTTGCTGCTATTGCATGAGATGTAGAATGTAGGCAAGTGGCCGGTGAATGTAATGCTATTTAGTGTGAAAATGATGCTATTAATTTAGACATGCTTGGCTTGTATTCATAGTAGATATCCAGGTAAAAGCAATCAATAATCAGCTGAGATTATCAGCTCAGGTATGACATGCCATAGCCTACCTGGTTTAAAAAATAGAAATAAATTATTTTTTGAGCTAATTCCATCCAAAAATTCATAATATCCACAAGGGTTCTTGCATGTTCAGGTTCTCGTGAGGACCCTGCTCCTGACTTTTACTGGACATTTTCTTTTTGCCTTTACATGGTGGAAAGAAAGCAAATTATTTTTCTCTTCTTCTTGTGAGAAATACAAGACCTATTGGAGTAGCGCCCAACTGCTATTAAATGTCTTTAAACTGAATTACTTCTTAAAAACTCTCTCCTTCCATTCAGTGAATTTTGTTTCTCATCTGGGGACCGTGTAGCCCTTTGTGGAATTCAGTACATTCGAATAGGGCCACAGGTGAAATAGTGGCACCACATGAGAGTAGGCAGGCAATAATAGGGCTGTCTCAGGAAGGAATCGAGGTAGAAGGGGAACTAAAGTCAAAAAAGTTTGAGAACGTCTGATTTCCTAGATGAGAAAACTCTGGATTGAGTCTTAATGTATGAGTGTGGGGAGGAAATGGCCACACACACACACAACACACAGACACACAGACACACACAGACACACACACACACACACACACACACACACACACACGCTTAGCTCCGTCCACAGAGGGGTACCTGAGCCCACGAAAGCAAAGAACAGGTTTTTTGCCCCAGATCTTGGCCCCCAAATACCATTTTCTATTTATTTGTTTGTTTATTTATCTATTTATTTTATTTAAATGTATTTATTTATTTATTTTTATAGTTTGCTGCAGGTTGACTTTAGGTTGACCCTGCCACCACTCACTCCTTTCGGACTAGCCCCGCTTTCACCACCTTCTCCAGCCCCGCTGAGGCCGCTGCTGCCCCCCAAGGCACCTTGGTGCTCTTGGCAGCGTTCTGGGAGTGTTTCCTGCTCTTTGCTGTGTTCTGTGTTCACCACCTAGGTCTGGGTATTTGCATAACTCAGATACTGTGATGTGCACAGACTGGGCGGATCTTTATAATATCCTAATATTATGTTGTACATGGACTGGTTGGATCTTTATTTATAATATCCTAATATGTTGTACAATGACTAGGCGGATCTTTATTCATAATATCCTAATATTATGTTATGATATTACGGCAGAGCCTGGCAAGCTACCTGTGTCACATTTGATATGCCAAAAACCAGTAACAATTATAGACCTCATTCCCATGACCTGAAGGAATTGTTTGAGGCTCTGCATGTCCCTGGAACGAGGAGATGCCCTTGGGCTACACAGCATATGACAGGACGTATGGAGATGTTACTGGTGCCGCTCGAGCAAATCGATGAACATTGGGAAGACAAACGATACAAGTGATTGTTAACAGAGTGAAAGATTTAGTAGTATCAAATGATATGTCGATGCTGTCCAAAGGCCATTTCTTCTATCTAAATAAATAGACAGACTGTGGTATGAGTGACATTCTCCCTTTCCTCTTCTCATTTCTTGTTTCTCTTTAGTTGCTTTTATTTGTTCCCTATACCACTATGTTTTATTGGTTGTAATGAAAAATGATAATACTTTAGATCTACAGACCATATTGAAACATTTTAATCTCCTCCTTCATATTCATCAAATCACAGTTCTTAATATTTAATCTTAAAAGATGATTTGGCTTGCCTAATATTTGTAAGGACTGACTGTTAAATAGACAAAATGCCCAATTTAAGAAAATTTGTCACTAATGAGAATCCATTCAGTAGTAAACTCTGATGTTCTCTTTTTTTGAGTAATTTCAATGATTAGGAGATACATAAACTAATCTCAGAGTTTAAAGTTGTTAGATTTTGCACAACTATGTCTCAACATTATTTAAAAATGCTTTTATGATTAATCATCATATAGGCTTATTAATTCAGCATATATTCAATGTGTAAATATCATATATTCTATGGGTAAAATATGTATATATCATATATCTTCTATGTGTAAACATTATCCTTTTCATTGTATAGGTTATATTTTCCCACAGCATTCAGTATCACTGCAAATTAGATTTTTAATACTAACTACACACAGTAGTTGGAAAATTGGCAGATATGTAATATGCTATGAATAAACAATACTTTATTTTAAATTAGAAAACTATTTGGGTGTGATGTAAATTATGGTTTGACTTTTAGCTAAACAATACATTAGATATTTAAAAACAAAGCACGGCAGAGCCTGGCAAGCTACTCGTGTCGTATTTGACATGCCAAATACCAGTAACAATTATAGACCTTATTCCCATGACCTGATGGAATGGTTTGAGGCTCTTTATGTTCCTAGAGCGGGATGATGCCCTTGGGCTATCTTGCATGTGACAGGACATATTGAGATGTTACTGGTGCCCGCTCCAGCAAATTGATGATATACGGTAAGACAGTGAATGATTTTAATAACATTTGTTAATGACTAAACAGTGGTTGAAACAATAAATAATGTATGCTGTTGAGATTTTTTGAAATATATTAGTTTTCTAATCGAATACATAATAAGTAAAAAATAAAAAAAATATTTTAGTATTTTCTAGCAAAATTAGGGTTATGTACATATAAAATATATGAAGTTTATATATCACCATATATATATATATATCTTGGTCAGTTACAGGATTTTAGTATGGTATTACCAACTTGAATTGAACCCTTAGTCACAGTTGTGAGTGGAAGGAATGAAAAATAAGTGTTCTCTTTATAAATGACTATCGATACCAGGACCTAATGCTGTATACATCTAATATATGTTTTCTATCTATAGATATAAAAAACTTGGGTTTTAATTTTATGCAGCTTTTCTAATGGTTTCCTTAGTCTGTTTCTTTCAAAATGCAATGAGAATGAATTGTTTTTTCTCTTCAAATTATATGTATAGATACATACATATATATATTACATATATATATATATATATACATACATATATATAAACATTATATGAAGTTTATAAGAAATTAAATTTTTTGTTTCATTTATTTATGCAATTTGCAACAAATTCATGTCCAAATTTAGAAATACTGCCAGAGCAGGAATGATGTCTCTGGGGCCCTTCTTTAACCACAAAGCAAAACTTTTCATATTATAGCTCCTTTGTTTAAATTTATCTCTTCTAATTGAAAAATTGATCCCTTGATATATTTGATATATACTAATTGCCTCAACTGTCAGCCACAGATTTTCACACTGCAGATACTCCCATAGCGAATACTATTTCACTGTATCACTGTATCACTGTCTTCTCATTCATCATCGATTTGCTCAAGTGGGCACCAGTAACATCTCCATATGTCCTGTCTCATGCTAGTAGAGCCCAAGGGCTTCTGCTTGCTCCAGGTACATAAAGAATCTCAAACCATTCCTCAGGTCATGGAGATGAGGTCTATAATTGTTACTGGTATTTGGCATATCAAATACGACATGGGTAGCTTGCCAGACTCTGTAGTCAAATATGATCTCCAGCATTTATTGATAAACTGGGCGGCCTCAAGCAGTTGTGCGAGAGCCGAGCTGTGATCAGCTCTTCTGCCGAGTGGAGTTCTGACGAGAGGGAAGTCCGATGCAGAAAATGGCGGCTCTCATGGAATGGGGGGTTCATCTGGCTTCTTGCAAGGCTCTACTGGGGTGGCGGGCCAGGGCTAGAACATGCCATCCCTCCTGGGCGCCTCGTGAGTGGCTGGGCACAGGGAGAGCCGGTAGCAGCTCTGCCCCATGTCTGAGTCTCTGGATCAGTATACCCGGGCCAGACTTGAAAAAGACTGCTGCAGGTGGTTCTTGATGAGCTGGGCTGTGATAGGCTCTTCTGCTGGGTGGAGTTCTGACCAGAGGGAAGTCCGGATGTGGAAAATGGAGGCCCTCATTGAGTGGGGGTCGTCTGGCTTTTTGTGAGGTTCTGCTGGGGTGGCGGGCCAGGGCACCGCCAGGAGTAAATCCTGAGTGAAGAGCCAGGAGTAACTCCTGAGCATTGTCAGGTATGACCCGAAAAGAAAAACAAAAAAGAAATGGCCTAAACTATGTTGTTTCACCATTGCAACTGACAAACTTCACTGACTTTACTGGGCCACACTGTGAACTAAATTTAGGTCTAATCATTTAAAATAGAATACTATTGAAAGTATACAAAATTTATAGAATCATGACACAGCAAAAGATTCTCAGTGAATAATTGTTTTACCATGAAGCAGTTTAAGCATCACATACGCTGTTAAATTAGTCTTGATTTATCAATGATTTAAATATTGCCAAGAAAAAATAGTTTTAAAAATATAGACTTAGTGTTTAAGCACAAGAAGAGTCAAGTGGACTATAACTATTTATTAAGATATATGGTGGTAGCCAGAGCAATAGTGTAGTAGGCAGGACACTTGCCTTGCAAGTCTCCAACCAGGCTTCATTCCCCAATACCACATATGATCTCCTAATCCCACCAGGAGTGAGGACACACACACACACACACACACACACACACACACACAAAAACCTTTGGTGGTACTTTTACATATTTTAAAGGAAGATTTTACAAAGACAGTTATTCAGTAGTATCCATCTCTTGGAAAGAGGATAGACAGCAAGGACATAAATGGACATAAATGTAGCTGTATCACTGTATCACTGTATCACTGTCTTCCCGTTCATCATCGATTTGCTCGAGCGGGCTCCAGTAACATCTCCATATGTCCTGTCTCATGCTAGTAGAGCCCAAGGCATCTGCTTGCTCCAGGAACATAAAGAGCCTCAATCCATTCCAGAATGAGGTCTATAATTGTTACTGGTATTTGGCATATATATCAAATACAACACGGGTAGCTTGCCAGGCTCTGCCGTGCAGGTAGCATACTCCTGTAGGCATCTCTAAGTCCAGCAAACTGGGCGCTGATAGGCTGGTCTGCTGGGTGGAGGTCTGACTAGAGAGAAGTCCGGATGTGGAAAATGGAGGCCCTCATGGAGTGGGGGGGTCGTCTGGCTTGTTGCGTAGGCTCTGCTGGGATGGTGGGCCAGGGCTAGAACCCACCAACCCTCCCGGGCGCCTCGTGAGCGGCTGGTCACAGGGAGAGCCAGTAGCAGCTCTGCCCCATGTCTGCGAAGTCTCTGACTGGCATACCTGGAGCCGGATTTAAGAAAGACTGCTGCAGGGTGGAACTCGATGAGCTGGGTGCTGATAGGCTGGTCTGCTGGGTGGAGGTCTGACGAGAGAGAAGTCCGGATGTGGAAAATGGAGGCCCCTCATGGAGTGGGGGTCGTCTGACTTTTTGCGAGGCTCTGCTGGGATGGTGGGCCAGGGCTAGAACCCACCATCCCTCCCCGGCACCTCGTGAGCTTCTGGTCACAGGGAGAGCCAGTAGCAGCTCTCATTCAGGCTTAAAGTCTGAGTCTATAAATGTAGCTATAAATGATAATTCTATTTTTTCAAGTTGACTCTTAAAAATTATCAAATCAACGTGATATACACAGTTACAAAGTTGTTCATGATTGGGTTTCAGTCATGCAATGTTTCGACACCCACCCCTTTACAAGTGTACAGTTCCCACCACCAATGTCTCTATGACATTTTCACAGGATCCTAGTATTCTCTTGTTCTAGAACTCCGATTGTATGCCTTCTTTCGTCATAACGTGTGAGCAGCCCAGACTAGTGTGCATACTAAACGATTCAGTAAATCTAGGGTTTCTAGCCTTCCACACCTAGTAGACTCAGACTTTAAGCCTGAATGAATCTTATTCTACATTCCTATTAAACTTGGAGAGTTCTAAGAGAAACTCTGGTAAGTTTCAAATCCAGTTAACCATATCCAGGCTTGACTATGACTTCACAGCACACAACAGTGAAGGGTAGAAAAATGTCTCCATCTTGATTTTGGATAGGAAGACTGCCAAGAATTATCAGGCTTTTATTTTTTTAATTTTTATTATACCACAGTGAGATATGCAATAACAAAGATGCTCATGGTTGGTTTTCCAATTATACCATGTTCCAGCACCCATCAATCCACCATTCCCATTTCCCACCAACAATGCCCTCTGATTCCCACCTGCCTCCCCCCCCACCCCAGGCTGGTACTCTTTTCTCTCTCTCTCTCTCTCTCACTTTCTCTATCTCTTCCCTTCTCTCTCCTCTTACATATTATGACTTACAATACATACATTTAGGGGTTATCATGTATATTCCTCTGCCTATATTCGATGCTCAGTTCTGGGCTGGAAATATCATTTCAAAAACTTATTAGCACATTGTTCCCTTCTTTTGTCTTACCTAACCTCAGGCTCCCAAATCTTGTGGTAGATTTCATCCATTGACAAGAACTCCTGATCCATGTTTTGCCTGACCTTGGATATTGGTATCATATTATTTTTATATCCCTCATATAAATGCAGTAATTCTATATCTGTCCATTTACCTCTAGCTAATTTCACTCAGCATGATTCTCTCCATGTCCATCCATTCATAGGAAAATTTCATAACTTCTTTAGCCTAACAGCTGCATAGTAATACATTGTGTAGATGTGCCAAAGTTTTGTTATCTAGTAATCTGTTCTCAGACACTCTGGTTGTTTCTAGATTCTGGCTATTGTGAGCAGTGCTGCTATGAACATAAAAGTGCAGAAGGTATTTCTCAATTTTTGCCTCCCAGTGTATAGTCCCAGGAGTGGTATTGTTGGAGGACAGATTTAGCTAAGCTGGGAGCTTTGTTGTTTTGCCCACACCCAGCTTAATCTTATTTAAGTCAAGGTTCATTCTAATGAGTCCTCTCTTCTATGTAAGCACTGCTAGAGGGTGTGGCAGTTACAGAAGTCACCTTGATTGATTAACTTCTGACTTATACATGTACTAAGACTTCTATGTTTTCTAGATTGGGCACAGCTCCTCTTTTATACCCACTGCATGCAACGTGGGACAGTTAGAATTTACCAGGAGACTACCACCCTGGCTACGCTGAGACTAAAGGAAGACTATAGGAAGGATCATACTAGTTTGCTCTAAGCAGGCAAGTATGACCCTTTCAGTACATGAGAACAAGATACTCAGAATCACCCTGGTGCAGATAATAATAAGAAGGACCTTGTGGGTACCATCTAGATTACATGTAGCTCATGAAGTTAAGATGTATTACTTTTATATCAGCCCCTCTCTCTCCAGTGTTTTACATAAGAGATAATCTCCTTAGTCCTTGGCATAACCTTTGTTTATACCTGCAATAAGGTGTGGCACTACTTTAGGGTTCTTTGTTGACATGACAACCTCCCAATTGGATTACTTTGGTGTATATAAGGGGCTGACTTGAGGCCCCTTCACCTTTTGCCTTTTGGTTCCTCAGCCTTCAGCTTTTGGCTCCTGTGGCTTTTGGCTTTTGGCCTTTTGCTCTTTGGCCTTTTGCTCCTTCTTCTGGGTAGGACTCAGCTCGGGTGAGTCCTCTCTCTCTTTTGGTGGGAGACTTAGGCTCTTTTGTATGGTCTAAGTTCGGACCAGAGCTAGAGTTTGTTCATTATATTGGATTGCCGTGGAAGAGCTTTTGTACTATTAAAAGCCATTTTTGGAACTGCACCACATTCGTGAGTTTTCATCTGTTCTCCCGGCGCCCTCGGAGGTAGAAGACAACCTCTGTCCTGACACTGTCAGGGACCCCGCGGCGTTCCCGACATGGTATGACTGGATCAAACAGGAGCTCAATTTCTAGTCTGTGGAGGAATGTCCATATTGTTTTCCAAAAAAGACTGTACCAGTTGACATTCCCACCAACAATGGATGATACTCTCTTTTTCCCAGCATCCATGCCACACTTGTTTTCTTGCTCTTTTGGATATGTGACAGTCTCTGTGGAGTGAAATGATATCTCATTGTTCTGATTTGCATCTTCTGATGATTAGTGATGATGAACATTTCTGAACATTTTCTCATGTGTCTTTGGCCATTAATTTATTCTTTGTTGAAGTTTCTGTTTTTCTCCCCATTTTTTGATGGGGTTATATGTTTTCCTCTTGTAAATTTCTTTCTTTTTTTTTTTTTGCTTTTTGGGTCACACCTTGTGACGCTCAGGGGTTACTCCTGGCTCTGCACTCAGGAATTACTCCTGGCAGTGTTCCGGGGGCCATATGGGATGCCGGGATCAAACCCGGGCCAGCACAATCCGGCCGTGTGCAAGGCAAACGCCTTACCCGCTGGGCTATCACTCTGGCCTCAACTGCTTGTAAATTTCTACAGCCCACAGTGAGCATCATTCTCACTTGTATCACTTGCTTTCCCGTTGTTCATCGATTTGCTTGAGCGGGCACCAGTAACATCTCCATAAGTACTGTTGAAAGCAAGTGTAGCCCAAGGGCATCTGCTTGCTCAAGGACAGAGCCTCAATCCATTCCTTCAGGTCATTGGAATGAGGTCCATAATTGTTACTCGTTTTTAGCATATCAAATACAATACAGGTAACTTGTCAAGGTCTGCTGTATAGGTGGCATACTCCCAGTAGAAGGCTCTCATCTACAGCATTTACTGATGAAACTTAAAGGGGAAAGATCAGGTTTCCTCTTGGGTGGAGCTCAGAGTAACTGTGGAGTCTGAATGTTGAGAATGGCTGGCTTCATGATGTATTGGGTGCTCTTGCTTCTTGCTAGGCTTACTGGGATGACAGGTATCAGCTAGGACCTGCTTAGAACTGTATAAACTGTATAAATGTGAAAGATACTGGGAAGGACCTGATCTAAAATCTGGTACTATCTAAGAATGTTACATGGCCATGGAGCGACTGTGCGCTGACGGAGCTATGGTTCTGGTGTGGGATCTCGTCCGGGGTAACTGGCATGGAGGTGGAGGAAAGGGCAGAGGAGGCAAATTCCGCTCCAAGTCCGGCCAGCATGGCACCTCCCCTGCACGTGTGAGCGAACCTTTGGAACAATGTTGGACTCGGCCAGGGGCTGGCTGAGCCCCTTACCGGGAGGTCAGCTCCATGGATTGCTTCCACGTGGGGCTGAGTAGCTGTGGGTCTGGAGCGGATGGGTCTGGATCTCTTCCAGGGTTGCCGACGGAGCTGTGGGTCTGGCATGGGTCTCTCTTCCGGGATAGATGGCATGGAGGTTGAGGAAAAGGCAGAGGAGCCCCAATCCCAGCTCCCCAGGTGCTGGCCAATCTCCTTACCAGGAAGTCAGCTCCATGGGTTGCTTCCACGTGGGGCCCCACCATTTTCCCCATTATTCTCAATGGGGAAAAACTAAAAGCTTTCCCCTAAGATCAGGGACAAGACAAGGTTGCCCACTCTTAGCACTTTTATTTACTATAGTGTTGGAAGTACTTGGCATAGCAATCAGGAAAGAAAAGGACATTAACGGCATCCAGACAGGCAAGGAAGAAGTCAAGCTATCACTATTTGAAGATGATATGATAGTATACCTAGAAAAGCTAAATTCTCTACCAAAAAGCTGCTAGAAGCAATAGACATCTGTAGTAGAGTGGCAGGGTACAAAATCAATACTGAAATGTCAATGGCTTTCCTATATACAAATAACAAAAGAGAAGAAAGGCATTTTAAGAAAATCATCCCATTTACATTTATTCCACAAGAATCAAATACGTAGGAATTAGTTTAACTAAGAATGTAAAGGACCTGTACAAAGAAAACTACAAGACACTGATTCAAGAAATTAAAGAGGACACTAGTAAATGGAAACACATTCCCTGTTCATGGATTGGGAGAATTAACATTGTTAAAATGGTAATACTCCCTAGAGCTTTATACAGATTCAATGCAGTCCCTATAAGAGTACCCATGACATTCTTCAAAGAAATTGATCAAACACTCCTGAAATTTTTTTGGAATAATAAACTCCCATGGATAGCTAAAGCAATTCTCGGAAAAGAAGATGGGAGGCATCAACTTTCCCAATTTAAAACTGTACTACAAAGCGGTAGTAATTAAAACAGCATGGTATTGGAGTAAAAACAGACCTGTGAACCTATGGAATAGAGCTGAGTTCTGACACCTATCTTCAAATACATATCATTTAATCTTTGATAAAGGAGCAAAAAGTACAAAATGCAGCAAGAAAAGCCCTTCAACAAGTGGTGCTGGGAAAAATGGGCAGCAATGGTTTTTATATTGTAAAAATGTAGTTATGTGGTTATGGTCCACTTGATTTTTTTTGTGCTTAACCAGTTTTTGAATATCAGTTTTGAAACCACTATATTTTCTTCATTATTTATTCTTCATTCCTTTGTCACAAATTAGTTGGCCAAAAATATCTGGTTTGCTTATGGGATAAAGTTATTGGTCTGCATAATGATTTTTATGCCAACACTATAGTGTTTGGATTACAATAGTTTTGTTATATAGCTTGAAATCAGGATGTGTGTCACCTCAAGCTATTGCTTTCTCATAATTGTTTTAGTATGAGATTATCTTGTACTTCTCTATTTTTGGATTATAAAAGTCAACTTTTTGTGGAAAATGCCAGAATTTAAAAGTGTGTGTATAATTCAAAGGTTTGAATATTAGTGGTGTGGTTGGTTAGGTTCTGGATTTCAGAATCTCTATATAAGCTACAGTCACAAGATTTTCCTTAGGATTTTCACCATAACCATACATTTGTCAATTTTTAATTTTCTCAATTTGTCTTATTGTTTATTAGTCTTCTGCAAATAGAAGAGGTAAGAAAATCTTTAGTGATAACTTTAAAATAAGAGTTTCATTTCCTTACTATAGCCTCGTAAAAAAGCTTGAGGATTTTCTGTGATATAACCAGCAGATGTGGTGTCCTCCAGTACTGATGAAGAAAATGTTCTGGACTGGGAAAGAAGCACTTGGTCACGTGTTACTCATTACAGTGGGGAGACGGGCTGACCACAGTGCAGTTCCTGTGAGACAGGCCTGGTGGACTGGGCTGTGGCCTCTTGGCTTTGCATTAATGGCTGGGCCACCAGACTGCCTTGGGAAGTGCAGGGAAGCACAGGACTGAGCCTAGGCTTCTCAGCCAATGGGAGGCAATCTGGGGGCAATCCCACTCCTGCCAGCAGAAGGCCCAGAGCCCCTGACTATGGACCAGAGCGTGCATAGCCTGAGCAAATCTTCCCTTTTTTGGGGATTTATTTTCCAAATAACATATTTACTGTTAAGTATTTAATGTTCTATTTGGTTTAAGTACTCTACATTTGAATATCTGCTGTTGATTTTCAATTAGTGCTAGGAATTTTAGACACACATACACACCAGGTTCCTAGTTTAGTCAAATAGCATGTAATGGGGTTCAGCACATAGTACAGTGGGAGGCTGTTTGCCTTACATGCATCCAACACATGTGTTCGGGAGCCTCTGGGGTCCCCAACAGTACTAGGAAGCGAGTTCCCTTTTTACCTCTGAAGTTGGCAGGGAATGGATGAAAACTCAGGAATCCAGCAAGGTTTTAAAACGCTTTACTTATCACAGGTTCAAGCATACAATCCAAGAGCAGGGAAAACCTCTGACCTCTGGGTTCCCAGCTAGGCCTCAGCCACGTGTAGCCAAGATGGCTGCCACCACGTGTTGAAGCTCAAAGGAGAATGGAAATGATGGAGAAGCAAACCACCAAGGGAAGCCAAAATTGCAAAAGAGAGTTTCTCTTTCCTTGCAACTTATTTTATAGGTAGAAATCTGCCAAAACTTCCCAGCCTGGCCCATTGTGGGCTGGGCTATGTAGAGATGAAAAGAGGTAAATAGTTTTTTGAAATGCAGCACTTAAGGTAGCCTTCTAGCTGTTTACAAGTACCCAGAGCTGATTTAAAGCCTTCCTAGCAGATCTGGGAGGAGCTGCAAGCTAAATGTAGCTAAATAGGGCATCACCCAACCCACAGGTTCAATCCCTGGCTTCCCATATAGTTTCCTGAGCACCATGAGGGGTAATTCCTTAGTGCTGAGCTAAGAATAACTGAGCATTGCCAGGTGTGATCCAGAAAGAAAAAAGAAAGTGCTGTGCAACGTTTAACACAAATAAAAAGCACAGATATAGGCTGGAGCGATAGTACAGAGGGAAAGGCTTTTGCCTTGCCAGCGCCAACCCTGGGGTTCGATCCCTGGAATCCCTTATGGTCCCCAAGCACCACCAGGAGTAATTCCTGAGCAAAGAGCCAGGAGTAAACTCTGAGCATCGCTAGGTGTGACCCAAAAAAGCAAAAAAAAAAAAAATACAGATAAATAACCACATATTTTATGTTTTGGGGGATGTAGGGTGGAATCAGTATGTTCATAACTGAAGTGAAAAAATGCAAAAGAAAAAAGATTTCTCAGGAATTTAAATCTTGATCACTTGAACACTTGACATCCTGTTAATTATCAATTTGCTTGAGCAGGCACAGTAACATTTCTATTTTACTCTATCATATGACAGTGTAGCCCAATGGCATCTGCTTGCTTCAGGAATATGAAGAGCCTCAAACTGTTCATTCAAGTCTTGAAAAAGAAGTCTAACCATCTTGTGGGCGGCCACGTGATCTTTTGACATCCCGTGCGATCCAGTAGGTAATGACTCTAGTCTAGCGGTCATCTCCAAATCGCATTACATGTCCAGCCCATCTGATTTTCAATGCCTTGGCAAATAAGAGAACGTCCCTGACTCTGGAACAGCAATGGAGGTTGGAACTCCAGATTCCTTCTCTCACTTGAGTGAGGCATGATATTACAAGCAAAGCTCTTTTGATTCTTCTTTGGGAGACTGAATAGCATTCTCATCCTCCTTTCGTAGGGTCCAGGTCTCTGAGGCATATGTTAATGCAGGGAGAACAGTGGAGTCGAATAGATGTGCCCGGAGCCGGAGGTTCTTTGTCTTTTTGCTATTTCTTTGATGCTTTTGAAGGCATTCCATGCCACTCTCTTCCTCCTGAAAGACCTCAGGTTTTAGGTCATTCATCATGTTGACTTCTTGACTTAGGTACACATAACTACTACATTCAGAGATGTTTGTTCCATTGAGAATGAATGGGGCCTCTGGAACTAGTTCATTTTTTTATAAACATAGTTTTGTTGAGATTCAGCTGTAGACCTATCTTTCCACATTCTCGGTCAAAGTCAGCCAGAATTTGTGCCGCTTGGCTAATGTTTGTTATTATTAGAATGACATCATCAGCAAAGCAGAGGTGGTATAGTTGTTGACTGTCTCTCTTCACTCCCATTCTAAATGCTGCATAATGTTATCGAGGGTGGCACTGATGAGTTTTGGTGAAATGGTATCACCTGCTGAACCCCTCTTTTGACATCGATGATCACTTCTTTGTAGAATGGTGAGATCCTGGTGGTGAATCCGTAATACAGCTCACGAAGGATCTTGATGTATTGGGTTTGAACACCCTGTTTGGCTAGGGCTTCGATGACTGCTTCAGTCTCCACAGAATCAAAGGCTCTCTTTAAATCAATGAACGTGAGACAGAGAGGCATCTTGAACTCCCTACAAACTTCAATGAGCTTGATTACCGTGTGGATATGGTTGATTGTGTTGAATCTTTTTCGGAAGCCAGCTTGCTCGCATGGTTGTCCTTCATCTAATGTTCTGCCAGTCCTGTTCAGGATGACTGAAGTGAACAGCTTGCAGATGACAGACAACCAGCAGACGGGGCGATTGTTGCCAATGCCGTGGCTGTCTCCCTTCTTGAATAGTAGAACTGTTTGATTTCTTCCATGATTGTGTGAAGAATGCCAAGAGAGAAAGTCATAACAGGACCCCTGTCTTCAAAAACTCTTGAGCTCATTCGCCAACGTGGCAAGGCGCGAGCCTCAGGCAACTAAATTCTAACGTCCAAGCTAGCAAAGCAGTGCAGAGAAGCTGTAAAATTAGACCTCAAAGAGAAGAGCAGAAATACTGGAAGATGCAGCAGAAGCCTGGAAAAGCATTCGTACCACCCGCCTGTCCTTCGCCAACTATAAGACCAAGATGACTGCCCTCCGACGTCCTGATGGATCTATCACATCTTCCAGAAAGGCAATGGAGAAGATTATCCATAACTTTTACTCTGATCTCTTTGATAGCCATGTCCACCATCCCACATACTAAATTCTGCAGGACGGATATGTAGTTCCCAATGTTCTCCCTTCTGAAATCTGACATGCCATTTCGATCGGTAAAGAAGGGAACACCACCAGACCCAGACAAAGTCAGACCAAACACCTGAAGAATCTGCCTTCAGTACTCATCAATACACTGGTCCTGCTCATTAACTTTTGATTCTTCAAGAGGTAAGACTCACATGCTACCTGTCTGAATGCAAGGTGCCCTCCCAATTTAAATCTAATTGAAATGTATTTTAATCTTAAGATGCTTTTTAAAAATTCTCTGAAGCATTGGAATTTCCCAATGTACTGAGAATTTTAGACAAAATTTCACTTTCATATTTTTCTATCCATTTTCCTAAATAACAGTAATAATTCTTACCTCTTGAAGACTCAAACGTTAATGAGGTAATAGCTCTAAAAATCTTTGAATAAACCTGTCTGATAATAAATGGTTAATATTCACAATTTTCTGACCAGTCTTCTTGAAATTCAGAGATTCACAATATTTCTTATCATGCTTATTATCTGATTAACTATTCAACACCCATATCACTAGAGAGCGCTCCTCTCACCATCATCGTCCCAGTAACCCCTGACAGTTACCCAAGGACCTCTGTAGCTCAGTTCTATAGACAAAATCTCCTGTCTAATGCCTTTGGTCATTTGTTTTCTAATACTATGTTTCTTTATTGTTTTGGGGTTTACCTGGTGGTGCTCAGAGCTTACTCTTGACTCTGCCTTCCATACTCTGTCTCTGTCTTTGGCTTTTGTAGTTGTGATTATAATGTGTCTTGAATTTTTTCTATTTGAGTCTGTTTTTATTGTCACCTTTTTGATCTCTTAGATCTCGATGCCTGTGCCCTTGAACTATGGAAAATTCTTATTTGATTTCTTCACTAGTGGTTCTTCAGAAAGTCCCTAAAGCTCTGATTCTTACATTGTATTTATTGATCTCATCACATAGTTTTCTGATGTACTGTTCATTTCCTTTTGTAATTTTTCATCTTCTGTTGTTAGAGGTTTCTTGCATCTCACCTTTGAATGAGTCAATTTTTCACTTAGCTTCTCTTATTTTGCTGTTCAGACCTTCTATTGTATTTTTATGTATCTATTCGTCTACTGCACCTTTTATTCCTGTCCCTTCTGAGTTTTCTCATTTTTGCTCTCATACTTGAGCTTTGCTGATGACCTGTGTCTTTGTTTTACTGAGTTCAATAAACATCTTCAACATGTTTCACTTAAAATGAATCTCTGCGAGTTCACAGAATTGCTTGGTACTGGTAGAACCTTCCATGTTATTATTTTTGCTTATTATTCTGGTGGGCTTCTGAGTGTCTTCTGCACTGTCTTTGCTGTGTTCCTGCTGTGCTGAGGGTGAATCTTTGTAGTTAAACCCTCTGGGAGTCTCGGGGAGATTCACTGGGTGATGTGCTTCTCTTTTCTTTCCTTTCTTACCTTAGTGAGAACATATCATTGTGAGTGGTTGAGGTATGAGGAGAAGAGCTTGCGGGTGGGCCTGCTAAGATGGCAGAGGGTGGGTGTGAAGTCTGCATGCAGCTGGCTGGGGATCTGTTTCTGGTTTCAGAAAGGCCCCACCGGGGTAGTTAGCCAGGAGGTTGACCTCATCTGGAGATGGTAGAAGCAAGCAGTGTTAAAGGAGCTTCACAATTTAAAACAATTATGCTCTTGTCCCTCAGGGAAAATTTTTTTTTCTGTGCATCAAATGGTTTATAGGAAGTATTTTTTGTCTTAAGGTAGCTGCTAATAATTAGTCAGCTGGAGAGAAATATGACTTTGTCATCAAGATTATAGGTAAAAATTGCTAAAAGTAAAATAATTTGAAATCAACACATCTGTGTTTTCTTTTCCTGACTTGTGGCTCAAATATATTCATTATTATTCATATGACAAACAGCTTCATTTTAATACCCTGTGGTAATTTTATTGAGAGCATCTGTTATAGTAGAAATTGCTGACAGGAAGCTTCATTGGTAGAAAATGTATCAAACTCGTACAGGTAGTTTAGGCTTGCAGGGAAAACGTGACACTATTTTCTTTGGCTGTACATTACATATGGGATATAAGTAGAGAATAATTCACACTTTTCAGCTGCATTGCTATTACTAACACAGAGGTATCTAGTTCTATGATAAAATTCTTTGTGTTTTAGACTCAGAAATCTTTATTTTAGAGATTCCAGGTCTATAAAACACTTTGTGAAATGTAACTTCATCTTTCATGGTTCAGTGTGTTTGGTCTTAAAAGTATTTATTTCATAAGGGAAATTCTGAACTATCTTAGGGCATGTCATGTTAATTTTTAAAAAAAAATGAATTATTGTTTTCCGGTATTAAAAGAATGCCTAACAGGAGAAATCACAACCTTCCTTTTGGGAGAATCTCTTACTAGTGAGAATGAAAAATTTCAATGCTTATCAGTTATTTGTTTTTATTCTTTTACTGTTGTCATTTTCTTTATGAACAAATATGTGAATTTATCAAAATCATGTAAACACAGCATTACATTTACACGAGAGAATGTGCATGTTTGTGTCTCTGTGTGTATGTGAGAGAGAGATAGAGAGAGAGACAAGACAGAGAGAGAGAGAGAGAGAGAGAGAGAAGAGGAAAATGCTTGCCATAGAGGGAGGCTAGAGGAGTGGGGAGGGAATCTGGAGACTTTGGTCATGGGAAATGCATTTGTAAAAGAATGGGTGCTGTAAGACTGTGCCTGAGACCCAATCATGAACAACTTTGCGATTGTGTCTCATGGTGGTATAATACATTTTTTTAAAAATTACGGCTCAGTAATATAGGTGCATGATTGATATATGTATAAATTACTAAGCTGACCCTGGCTTATGCAGTTGAGAATATTTTTTAAACATTATAGTATTTATATAAGTGCTTTAGAAAATTTCTTTTATGGAAGAAAACATATGTTTGCGTAGTTACTGCTAACACAGCACATTTCTATTATCTTCCAAATAACCATGATGCTGGAGATGAATTTCCCAATGTATATCTATTCAATAGAGTTTCCATATTATTCTGTTACAGCAGAATAATTCCATAATATTCTGTTACAGCAACTAGAAATAAAGTTCAATTATTACTTTTTTGGAATTTCCATAAATAGTTATTTTTCTTAAGAATAAGAACTTTTTCTAAGAAATAATATATTTTTATTATATGAAAACTATAAAATGGTATAGGAATTAGTATAGTATCCTGCAAATCACAAATCAACTGCTATTTTTCCCAGATTTATAGGAAAGAGAAAAAAATCAGAGTAGATGAAATTGTCAATTTGTAAAGACACATCAAATTTATTTAAACAGAGTATGCATGTTTTCTGTTAGCTTACAAATATCTCTAATATGCTAGAAAAGTACAAATTTCTGTACTTTTTTCTTTTGATTTTTAACAGTCTCTTAACCATAGATGGTTGCATTCTCTATGTTTAATGGAAAATATATACCATGTAGTATGGCTTGCTGTTTCATTTTCTTTTCATGTTTGTTTTCCTGACTACTTTGTAAACCTCATGATAGTAAGGAGTATGACTGAATAATATAGTTTTTTGTGGCCATGTATAAACTAATTCTTTAGTAAATTTATTGATGCAATAAAACCTAATATTTAAAATTGAAATATATTACAACTTATATCCAAATGGGATATTATATACAGAAATTGTTATGCCTTTAATAAATATTCACTGGGTGAATCTTATAGTTCTTTTTTAAATGAAAAATTGATTTTATTTTTGTTTTTGGGGCCACACCTGGTTATGCTCAGGGTTAATCCCTGGTTCTGCACTCAGGAATTTCTCCTGGCAGTGTTCAGGGACCACATGGAATCTCAGCAATTGAACCCGAGTAAGCTAAAAGCAAGGCAAGTGCCTTTCCCTCATACTATTTCCTCTGCCCTAGTATCTCTTAGTTCTTAAAAGGATTAGTAGGATCAGGACTTTGATGGGAGGAGCATTGAAGAAAATTAAGAAAACCTCATGTTATATTCTTATTTCCCCCTTTTTACATATCTTAACTTGTTATCTTGCATGCAAATAGGAAGTTATGCTGTTTTCTCATTTAATTGAATTTTCAAGTTATCTAATAAATGCATACTGAATACTTATTATGTATATGATACTAAGTACTGAGTGTTTTCTCACTTCTTTTCTAAAAAGATGTTACAGTGTGTGGTTTAGATATAGCAATGAGCTTACACTACAGGCCAATATGTTATGACATTATTGAGTCATTTCTTGGTTATAGTTTAAATGTTACCACCTCCTCTGAAACAGTTTCCTAAGCAATATCACAATCATTTTTAGGATGAAATATACATTATATCTATCTACTATCTAGTTATCTATTAACCATTAATCTTTTCTCTGATTGATATGTCAATCCCATTACTACAGATAACATCTTGTTTTAGTCACTTTTCAATGTGGCTATTAGAATTATGCCTTTATTATGATGTATTTTCATTGAACATCTGTTTAATAAATGAATGAAGAGATATTTACAAGTGTTTTTGCTATATCATCACAGATGCTATATTTATCATATAGAACCTTATGATCTAATGCATTGTAGAGGCAAAGTACTGCTTCTATATTAATATCTTGATCTTAGTTTGGTGGGAGAACAGACATTGGCCATAATTACAAACAATTTTAAGTGCCAAGAGGAATATAACAAGAACCCTAATCTAATAGAAGTCGTCTGAGGAAGTTCCATTTGAGCTAACATCTAAATTATATGATTAACTATGCAAAAGCAGTGAGATTATTATAGGCAAATTCACTGTGGTCTTGCCAGAGGGTTTGTTAAGAATCTGAAAGAAGGTAAGTGTGGGCAGCCTGTAGGGAGTGTTCAGTATAGTGACAAAGATGTGGCAGAAGGGCTAATCAACAGGATTTGGAAGGCACTGTGCTCCATACGCTAAGTAGTTGTTAAACTGGATAGAAGAAATGGAAAAAACAAAAGAAAAGAGAAAACCTTGTTAGAGATGCATAGTTTTTTCTAACAATATAATGTTTTTACCTTGTAAGGCCAACATTCAGAATAGATAATAGATTTTACATATGCACATATGCTCACGTGCACAGACAGAGCATATAGAAGATCATGATAATGTTATGTACTAATCATATTTTTAGTAGCAACAGTCTTTAAGAAAGTAAAAATTACAATTTCAGTCTAAGCAAATGGACTGGAAACTTTGTCTAGAGAAGTAATAGAGAAAGTGTTGTTAAAGCTCTTATAATCAAGTGAAGCATTTATTGACTGTCTGCTTTGACCATAGTTTAGCTGACTTTTAAAGAATCAGCTGAGAATTAAAACATTTGCATATAATATCATAGCAACCCTACAGAAGCTTTATTTTTATTTTAAGGAAGATATGAATAAGATCTGGTTTGGTTAACTATGTCAGGCTATCATGTCAGTTTCAGTTGTTTTGTGGAAGAAAATATGAGTATTTAATAGATATAGAAGCTAGAAAAGACGTCAATTAAAACTCATGAGGGGCACAAAAATAAGAACTAGCAAGGGCCAGAGAGATAGTAGAGCCAGTAAGGTGCTAGCTTTGATCAAACTGATGCTGGTTTGATACCTCACACAGCTCCACCAGGAGTAATCCCAGTATAGAGCCAGGAGTAAGCTTTGAACACATTCCTATTTGGCCCAAAAGCCAAACAAGCAAGAATTAAATAGTTGAAACTTTTAATGGTGATGGGCCAGAGAAATAGTAAAATAATAACTTTGCCTTGCACCAAGCTGATCTGTTTTTGATTCTTGGGGACCTGAGGACCTCCAGGAGTGATTCCCAACCACTGCTGGATATAGTCCCAAAATCAAATCAAAACAACTTTGAATGGTACAATTATCACATAGTTATCTACTAAAACTATTTTTAAGAAGAATTTTATGGGATCCTGAGCCATAGTACAGCAGGTAGGCCGCTTACCTTCACGCAGCCAATCCAGGTCCAATGCCCGACATCCCACATGGCCTCCAGAGCCCCCAGAAGCCATTCTTGAGCTCAGAGTTAGGACTATACTCTCAGCTGCGTGAAATGGTGCAAAAACCAGAATATGAAGAGGATATCCTATTTTCAAAATAAATAAATTTTTAAGTGAATTGATTTTTTGTATCCTAAGCTTATCAAAATATGATTAATTAATGATAATATTATGTATATCATAATTATAAAATTAATGTTATAAGACAAATATTTTATTACAGCATGCATAAATAGTAGAATATTTCTTCAGTTAATCTGATTACTGTCTAGGTATTGACTTGTATAAAAGATATTTTGATGAACATCTTTTAATTGTATATTTTTCTATCTCATATAATGGTAATTTGTTTTCTTGTTTTCTTGATTTACTATGGAATATTTCAAGTATAAATTATTGTTTTGATATATTTTTAAATAATTCTATTACTACATTCTTGCTCATTTAATATAAATTAAAATAATTATAAACTTACCATTTTTCAATATCAGAAGTTGTATAATATTAAAGTTATTAAGTAAAATGATTTACCATAACTATAATGTCAATTTGTGTTTTACTGTTTTTTATGCTTCCAACTAACATGATATTATACATGTATTAGGTATATTTGTTGGTTGAATCCTTACCATGCATCTAATTGAAAATCTGTGAAATAATGAAATAATGAAATAATTTCCTGTGTATATAAGTGAATAATGCATGATGAAAATGTTCAAACTTTTCACAGGCTGTTCATAGTAATAATGTACATAGTACTTTGTTATCATTATGAAAACAGGATTATATCTAGAATATCTAAAAGTACACCAGAATCCTGGGGAAAATGTGACATAGTCTTCCTGGTGAAATTAGCAATATGTTCATTCAGTAGTAGCAAATTAATGATTTTGAAAGTTTATGTATGAATTTATATGAAGAATGATGAGATAATGGTCATTTCAGAGAGAGTGAGAGAGATAACCTTTGCATAAGACCTTTGAGACTCTCTCTATCATCTGCAGTACAACGTTGCTGTTGGGACATGCGCTGGTGGTCCGTACTGGCCAGTGCTCTAGGTGCTCTGCAAACTAGTGCTGATTGTTTCCTACCTAGCTCTGTGTGATGTGGTGAGAAGTGATGGAATGGTGAGAAATGAGTGAACGGAGGTCAGTGGACAATGATGCAAAATGAAGGAGAAGCAAAAGGCAGTATTAGATAGATATTAGGAGCTTTAGTCAGTTTGGTAGGATTTAGTGACTCATTGAATGATGGGAGAAGTGAACATAACCACATCAGAACTCCTGGCTATGTTGTGTATGTTGAAACCATGGGGGCAGGTATGGAGCTGTTTTTTTTTAATGATGACTTCAATATGTGTCCTTTAATCTGAAATAACTGTGAGGGATGCAGTCTAAGATTCCCAGAGGGCAGTCGGATCAAAAATCTGACCATGAGATTTTCCATTTAGGAGCCATTACTAAAGAATGGATTGGCTATGAGCCAGGCTTCAGAAGAGAAGCTGAATGATCCACTCCATGCAGAGGAATGGAGAGTAGATTCTGGGTTAATGACACATGTTATTAGAATAATGAGACAGGCCCCTTTGATTTCATGTAGCACCATACCCTCTAGTTCTATCCATGAAGTAGTAAATTGCATGCTTTTATGTTTTCTTATTGCTGAGTAATTTTTATTATGTATATGTTATATAAACAGTTTACTTATATGTTCTTATGTTGTTTGGTAGTTTGTCTTATCTGTTGTGAATAGTCCTGTAGTAAACATAGGAGAACAAATATCTTCAAAATATTATTATTGAGTTTCTAGGGTAAACACACAAAGAAGAGAAGTTCCTGGGTCTTAGGGAAGCTTAAATATTTTTCCTGGGCAGGGGTAGCACATGCGGAAATGCTCAGGAATTACGCCTGGTGGTGCTGTGGTACCATATGGGGTGCTGGAGAACAAACCCGGTCAGTTGTGTGCAAGGAAAACACCCTACCTGCTATTCTATCCCTGCAACCCCAACATTATCGTTATTTTTGCCTAAGAAAATATTCCGCTGAGACCCTTGCTCCAGCCAAATTACCATTTGGTCCATTCCTGGTGTTTTACCTGACTCTCATTTTCACTCTTTGTTGCCCTGCTGTGTAGACAGACAGCCTTTGAGGCAGCTTGTGTTGCTTCAAGTGCAGAGAAGAAAAAACATGACCCACAGTTATTATCTAGCTCTCTGGGTAGGCTGAGAGCAGCCTTTAAGCTCTAGTAAAAACTGCCTTAGATTCAAAGCATCAATCCTGCTCCTCCTGTAAGCTTATAGTAGGGAGAAAAAGAGAAATGAATAGCAAACAGCTGAAGAGTGCAAGGTCAAACTTACCTTTTTCTCTTTCTGAAAAGGTCATGCTCGTGGTGTCACTTAAGGTTGTTTCACTTGTCACTTGTGTTCTCGTTGTTCATTTGCTTGAGCGGGTGCCAGTAACGTCTCCATTCTTTGGGAATAAATATGGTCCATTATTATTATTACTGTTTTTGGCATATCAAGTACGCCACGGGTAGCTTGCCAGGCTCTGCCGTGGCTCGCGCACATCCCAGGGGGCCCAGTCTTTTTCTTGTCAGACCATCCACCATCCAGGGCCCACGGGGCAGAACCCTGGGTGTGTAGACAAGCCTTTCTCCTGTCTGCCACCTGCCAATGCAGCTGGGCACCACAGCCACACCTGCAATAACTTGAGGGGTTGCTTATTCCCATAATTATTTTATAGCTGTTACATGACTGATACATGACTCACTTTCCTTTCAGTCCCTTTGTGTAAAAGTGGATTTAATCCTAAATCTGGCTTTTTGAGAATTGGATGAAAGGTTTGCAAAGAAAATGTGAAAGATGAAGAAATTCAAGTTTATTGTACAGTTCAATACTTGTATATTAGCTTGTATATTATTGTACAGTTCAGTCCTTGTATATTACCCTTGTATGAGGTCATTTATCACGCAACGCCCAGCCCTGTGTTCGATGTACTAAGTACTGTCCCTTACCCTTTTGCTTCCCTCCAAGATGACCTTGACTTGTACCTACAGTATTCTTTATCCAGTATTCTTGTTCCAAGTCTGAAGTCTGTGCAGGAACTCTGTCAGTGTTTCTCTTTGCTGGGGTTTGCTGCTCTCTAACCTAATTCTGGGTCTCTCTGCACCCTCCCAGCAGCTCCCCGTCATCCCAGCTTTAGTCTACCGCCATGGCCAAGTTAGGTGGGTGAGATCCCTGATGTCCTAGCATCTATCTGAGCATAGCTGAAGGGGAAAACAATGAGACATTACCTGGCTGGGAGCTTTCCTTTTCTTCTCCTATCTCCATCCTCAGCCATCCCATCATCATCAGCTACTTGATTAGATACATTTGAGGTAAGATTAACCGAGATAACTTGTTCACCTAGCTCTCCACCCTTTCCCTCCCGCTGTATCCACTTGAAGAAAATATTTTGTGTTGGTTATATCCTTTGTCTGCTTAGACACAGTCTTTGCCATTTGTTTGGTGGACTGACTTTTCTATCCGTAAATTTTAATGTTGATGTAAGCTAAGTCCCTTTACCTCAGAATTTACCATATCTGAAAATCAGAATTTTAAAGAAGTGGTTAAGTTCAAAGGAGGATATCGTGGCCAGAGGGATTGTGCAGCAGATGAGGCGCTTGCCTCGCACATGGTCTGCCCAGGTTTGCTCGCTGAAACCCCATATGGTCCCTCAAAATGCTCCGGGAATGATCTCTGAGCACAGAGCCAGGAGTAAACCCTGAGCACTTCCAGGTGTTCTCTCAGCACCCAAAGAAAATAAGGCTGTTAGGGTCAAACCACAATTCAATATGTTCGATTTCCAAATAAGAAGAGAACCCAGCGGTGCACACTAGAGGTCAGGACGTGTGAGTGCACGTCCAGCAGAAGGCCATCTGCAAGCCAGGGCTCAGGAGACACCAAACCTGCCAAGACTGTGATATTGGATTTCTGCTTTCCAGAACTATGAGAAAATAAATTTAAGTTAAGCAGCCTGTGGTATTTTGTTCAGACAGTCCTTGTAAATGGATACCACAGACTATCCGGTTAGTAAGTTTGTGTTTTTTTGAATGAGATTTCGGTGACTATAATTGAAGTTATAGTGGTGGCTATAAGTTATTTTGGTGACTGTACAGAAGATAGCAGATCTTTAATGCTTCAATGAACCTTTTTCTTCGAACTTGCTTTTATATTTGTAACATTGCATTCAAGCTAAGTGATTTCTGTTCTCATTTTCTTGTTAGTGTGATGTTTCATTTAGTTGCATTTTTCATTTTTCTAGACATTTTGAGTTCATTTGCTAAAATTGAAATATGAAACTCAGTAAATGAATAAATAATGATTTGGTGGCATCTGTTGTATGGTTGAACTTTTATTGATCTTTAAGTATGAGATATTTCAGTAGAAAACATAAAATCAAGAATTTCTATAGATCTTATTAAATTTGATGCAATTAAAAAAAACCATATCAAAAAGTACATTGTGCTCAACATGAAGAATAATAAGAGTGATGTAGAGTCAAGATAATAACACCTGGTTTAAATCCTGGCTCTCCTCTGGGAAGCTGGGTAATGCCGAGAAAGATAATTAGTTACATTTAAAGCCCTACTTTATAATCCAAACAGTAAGAATATTTCAGTAGGTTTATTCAAAAGATAAGTGCATAAATAATCCAGATGAAACGTGGTTTACAGATGGCAGTAGCCTATTTCATGATGTAATTTGACGGTTACTTATGCTGTTTAATCTTACCAAGATAGTGAAAGCCAGAGTCTTACCAGGAGTCACTTTAGCTCAATAGTATAATTAATTTTTTGACGCCTTAGCCTGACACTTGGCTTAAGCACTTAGATCTATCTATCAATCTGCCTGTCTATCTGTCTGTCTATCTATCTATCTATCTATCTATCTATCTATCTGTCTGTCTGTCTGTCTGTCTGTCTGTCTGTCTGTCTGTCTGTCTGTCTGTCTGTCTGTTGTCTGTCTGTCTGTCTGCCTGCCTGCCTGCCTGCCTGTCTGTCTGTCTGTCTGTCTGTCTGTCTGTCTATCTATCCTAAATATGTTTTCATAGTGTCAAATGCTCATGCCATAACATTGAAACCGAGGGGACATTTAACAGTTGAATAGACCAATAAATCATGGAGAAGGAATTTTCACTCTGGGAAACTATTCAGGGGAAGACTGGTAGCTTGATTTCATACAAATGCCTAACTGCTCAGATGCAAATATTTGTTGGTCCTTTTCTGGCATGAAACTGTGTGTGTGTGTGTGTGTGTGTGGTGGATTATTGCATTTTACTGACGTAGAGGGTTTTCCCACAACATTTAGAGAGCTAAAGAAGTGCTGACATATTAAGGAAATAATTCCTAGCTTTGGTTTATCCAGATCACTGCAAAAGGATAATGGAATTTTTTTCACTTATAAAGTCATGAAAGAAGTTGTCTCTTTTTAAAACGAAACTATCAACCGCTTACAGCCTGGCACCCTAACTGTCAAGAAATGTTTAAAATTTAATCACACCCTAAAAAAGATATTGCGAAAATTATATCAAGTAAACTCTGAGTCTCTTTCCTGTAGCCCTTCTGAGGTTCAATATAGATCCCCAGGCAAAACTTAAGCTTAGTTCCTTTTGAAGTACTATTGTGGTAGTTCTTTTTTTTTTTAACAAAAGGCATCTTATAAGACTCTGAGATTTCAAAATGATCTAAGTTTGTTATTTAGTACAGATACAATATTCCGCTCCAGAATTTGGGAATGCTATTTTACCTCATTAAATTAACACCAACCAACATTTAGCCTGGCATTTTGGAATTATTAAACCTAGGGAAACCAGATTGCTTTCCCATCAACTATTGCTGAAGTGCAAGAGACCTTATTTGGCATGGTATTTTGGTGTCATTAAACCCACAGTAACTGGATTGCCTCATGGAAGTTATACTAAAGAATCAGACTGTTAAAACTGAATGAAATTTCTAGTTGGGTTGATTGCTCCAGGATCAAATCAACACCATCTATATCATCCAATAACCTAACTCGGACATGAGCAATTTGAACTATTGCCATAAGCTCACCCAGGACTTGAAACTTCCTTTTAAGAATAACTTGACTTCTTTCTTCTCTGAAAACTAAATAACATTTTGTTGCACAAAAAGTCAGTAGAAAAAAGAACTAGCACTTTGAAAGTCATCAGAACAAAATAAAACAAAGGCTTGTTCTTTGTCCATTCTTTTCTTCTTATTTCCTCTGCCATTTCTGGGTCAGGGAAAGAAAGCCCTTTATTCTTCTCTAGGGGCTGAATACTTAAAAAACGAAAATATGCTCTCTAAGTGTTCTGATTTTTCATATTGACAACTCTGAAACCCTATCAACCATCGTCTGGACTCCATTATTATTAAGTAAACATGGTTTTTTCCTCCTTAGAGAGGTAGGTCTGTGTACTTTGCCATCAGGAAACAGTTGTAGAAGATGAACCTTCACTGATACACCCCTTAAATATTATGTTTATTCCACAAGCACCACCAGCGTGGATAACATTGTAGCATCAGGCCCAAGCATTGACCATTAAGCCTATCCCAACTATATGCCATTGAAATTACCTCAAGACCCTGAACACTGTTGAGTATGGTCAGTATAAAATTAGATAAAGAAAAGGGGAGATTTATAAGACATGATGAAGAAGGTCACTTGCATCAGACTGCCTCCAAGAAAAGAAAGAAAAGAAACAGAAAATAAGGAAAAAAACAGCTGAGAACTTCCCAAAACTGAGAAAAAAAGAAATTAACACTATAAGCACTCATGCAATATGTGATTTATTTTATTGTCAAAGAATACAAAGTATTTGATGTACTTTCCCCAACTAAAATAACGGTTTGTAGCAATGGAAATATATTCTTAGCAAAAAATTGTCCATGTGCATTTTATGGACGAAACAATTTTCACATATAGTTTATTGGCATTAGCTCAGAAATTATCAGCGATGGAAGTAATTATTATCAGATATTTCTCCCGCAGAACACTTTACCTAAAATAGCAGCACTGGGGATAGAAGAGAGAAATTTCAATATTCATCAAACTATCTTGACACATTTTATGGTTAAAAGTATGAAAAGAAGATGCTCGTGGGGAATTAAAAATGTACCCTTTTGAAAAGAAAAGAACATCAAGTATTTGTGTACATATACTTACATTACCTCTAAGCTAAGGAATAAGTATATAGTTTGAAATTTAAGAATTTACTAAAAGGGCTTGGGAGAAAACTCAAAGAATGTCTGGAACTATTGATTTGTATGTATGGATCAGGGTACATACAGCCCAGCACTGCATCCCTGAACACCTCCAAAAGAGACCTGTGAGCACAGAACTGAGAGGCATGCCCAACCACGACTTGGTGTGACCCCAAATACGAACAAACAGAAACAAAAGTTGAAACAAAGGTGCAGTGGATATATGGAATAATGTTGTAGTGATTGTTATGACTTCTTTCCCAAAGAGAATGAAGGAGCCATTCAAAATATCTAATACTGGCAAAGAAAAGGTCATTCAAAATTATTGATACCTAATATTGGAAAAGAAAGTCCCTAGAAAAGTATCACTTTTATCACTTGTCTTCCGTCGTTCATTGATTTGCTCGAGCAGGCACCAGTAATTTCTCCATATATCCTGCAAGCTAGTGTAGTCCAAGGGCATCTGTTTGCTGCAGGAGCATGAAGAGCCTCAAACCATTCCTTCAGGTCATGGGATTGAGATCTGTGGAAGCTGGGAGCTAGCAGCCACACCCACCAACATGGAGGTGGAGGAATGTGAGGAGGAGCCTAAATCCCTGCTCCAAGTCCAGCCAGTGTGCCCTCCCCCGCCCCGCACATGTGAGCCAACCCTAGGAGCTGTGTTGGTCTCGGCCAGGGGCTGGCTGAGGCATTTACCCACCTCTGGAACTCCATGGGCTGCTCCACGTGGGGCCGAGCAGCACAGTGGTGGGTCTGGAGTGTCTCGCCTCCCTCTGTTGCTGGCTGTGGTGGCTGGGAGCTTGCGCACGCCAACATGGAGGTGGAGAAAATGGGAATACTTTTATAGAAAAGTATATATATATATATATGTGTGTGTGTGTGTGTGTGTGTGTGTGTGTGTGTGTGTAATTCATATATACAATGCATATATGTTTATGTTTTATTTGACTCATACTATGACCTGATGGAATGGTTTGAGGCTCTTTATATTCCTGGAGCAAGCAGGTGCCCTTGGGCTCTACTTGCATGAGACAGGACGTATGGAGATGTTACTGGTGCCCGCTCGAGCAAATCGATGATTAACGGAAAGACAGTGATACAGTGAATATATAAATATATGTATTTCATACAATACTGACAAGTTAAAGAAAATGCTACTGAAGGGATTCAGATTTCAGAATTTACTAGATGTTCAATAAAATATAATGTCTATGAATTAAAATATTTCCCACATGGTTGCTTCTTATTACGCGATGTTTTCATGCTAAGGTTTGCATAAATCTTTACTAACTTGGTTGCAACTGGAAAATATCAGTTACCTCCTAACTGCTTTTTCTTTCTGCAGAGAAAGTTGTCACTGTATGATACCATACAGTTTTATTTAATTCTGAGACATTCAGAAATTACTCAGTTTTAAGTTTTTTCAGTATAAACACAAATGTATCTAAATTTATTTAAACCAATTCATTTTCAGTTATACTCCATTTTTATTACCAGTTTAGTTAATTTTTGTTAATATGTTGTGAGTTATCTGCCACCTAAAGTGAATTTTTTACATTTGCTATTTCCACTTCCTTTTCCCTTTAATATTTTTCTCTTCTGGAATCTATATTGAAATCAAGATTATGGAGAAAGTGAAACAAGAAAGTGAACTTTGCGTAACTTTTCCGTACATCACCGATTAGAAAGATTTTGTTAATAATAGGGTGCTGCATATGAACTGCTTGGAGAGGGGAAGAGTGAACTTGTGGGTGGGAAAGGGCCTGACAGGTGAAGAAGTAAGTGGCAGAATTGTTATTTGATCACAATCTCTCTGGCTCCAGCGCCAGTGCTCTTTACTGGGGCTGTTGAGTAAAATTATTTCCTTAGCAGAGAAAATGCACATGGGTTTCTTACTGTGATGAATTGATTCCCAGTGGTAGAATCTCTGAAAGACTGTAATGGCAGCTAAATATTTCAGATAGTAAAGAAACACCACTTACTTCCCAGCAATTTTTTTCATTTTATATTTTTTTCATATAAGCCCAAGCAGATGCCTTGGGCTCTACTAGCATGAGACAGGACATATGGAGATGTTGCTGGGGCCCGCTCGAGCAAATCGATGATGAACGGGAGGACAGTGATACAGTGATAAGCCCATAAGTAATTCTCCTTTTGATGCTGAAATATAGCTGACAATTTAGGAAGGGAATGTAATTGATGTATGAAAGAATTAAGTTTCAGACATGGAGAAGTGTTCAAAGGGGGAAATATGTAAATATTTGCCAATGTGTTCAAAGAGGAAATATGTAAATATTAGGCTGATTTCTATTTGAGAATTAACAGTAATATCACCATATGTGTGATATAAATGATGTTTGGTTCATTGGGAGATAAAACAGAAAATAAATGAGACTTTTTATGGGAGTAAACAAAACTTTTTACTACTGTAATTTTTGTAATTCTTTTTCTGCATATTCATCATCTTCAAGATCAATTAACTGTCATTTAAATACTTGTACTTATACCATAGTATACTGGAAAATACCTGAGTATAGTATAAAACAAATCACTTGTGGTTTGCTTCAGTATGGAAAGATGATGTTTATGTCTTTTATAGCTCAGACAGTATTCGGTGTCTCTCATGTGGCCTACCACGTAGGACATTACAGACACTGGAATTGAATGTCATCTTGGAAACTTTGGGAGCATTATGTCAGACTTGGAGCTGGTTCTCAAATGAAAGACAACTGTATTTCTGTGTTTCAGTAACAGTATCTGTCCTAGCACCTCATGAATCAGACATTGTCTACGTGGAAATAAGAAGAAACTACCAAGAGCATCAGATGAGCACAATGTTCTGTAGACCAAAACTTGTTAAATTTCACTC